>PVKE010012641.1:0-37942 GCA_004027555.1 Craseonycteris thonglongyai
CAGGTACATGGTCATACCACACATTGTTCCTGTAAATCACCCATCATGTCAGGGCCACAGAGAGGTGAGACGGTCTTTGAACAGCTGCAGTTACTACAAAGAAGCAGTATTCTAGAACCTTCCACCAGTCTCAAGAGTCAGCATGTGTTTACTCTTGCTCATTGTCAAGACTGACTAAGGAAACTGTGACCTGCAGCAAGTTGTTAGCCAGTGGAACCAATTCTGTTGAGAGAAAAGAATAGCAAGAATAAATAACTATTGCTAATGCAGCACTTTCATGCTTGTCAATAAATTCTATTTCTGATGCCACCAAATCATTTTACAAAGCTGCGGCAGAGAGTACCCATTAAATGATAAGGCCATCCCTGCTCTTCTGCTTCCTCCTTTGGTAAAAGTGCTAATGAACAGTACATGCCCCACAATGTACATAGTGCTGTGATTAAAAAGTTCACATATGTACTTTATGCCAAGGAGCCATAACCTTAAAAATGGTAAAAATGGTAAAATTTATGTTATATATGTTGTAGCACAATTTTTTAAAAGTAACACAAAGTTTTAATCACATAATAAAGTAACACCTTTCAGCATGTTAGCCTTCCAAGGGAGTAGGAAGGAAACCGGTTAATAGAACCATGTTGGTCAGCAGGGCGGGGTGGGGATAGGAGTGGAGTTGAGAATTATATCATCTGTACACAAAGAGCTTTAAATGTCTTTGTGCTGAGAATAAGACGCGCACTCAGTATGAACTCCTCTGCAAAACACGAGTCACATCGCCCTGGTGGATTTTCCAAGGTTATACTCTTATGAGTGTGTTGTTTGAATCATTTTTCTATGAGCACTATCTGTCTACTGTTTTTGAAGAAGAAGGTCAAGGCCCACAGTGGAGGGCCAGACTCCAGATGTTGTAGCTCACCCTGTCAAAACCAGATTCCCTCTTTGCACTTGGCTTGTCTCTCAACAGCAGCATGTGACTGGGGAAGAGAATGGCTCCATGCCAGGAAATCCTTCTGTTCTGTGTTTGCCTTAAGTGTATAATTTTATATCCAGCTCTCACTGCAAAGCAATAACAAACTACATGGATTATACACTTGCTGTATGCAAAACATGCCACTGAGTCTTGGGGCTGTGGCAGGACAAAAAATATATGCTCCTGCCATCACTGGGCTTAGAATCTGGATGAGTTGACAAAACATGTTTCTAATTAGTAACAGTTACCCTGAGGAGATTACCAGTGAAGATTAATTACAAGGGTTTTCCTTGGAGTGCCAAAACCGTTTCCCTCAGTTCATATTTCAACTACTTGTCATCTATTTTGTAATACAATTTTTGACTTAAAATTCAAATTCCAACAACAGTAACAACATTTTAAAAATAATTAGATCTCTTTCCAATTTAGTGAGCCTGATTTTCATTGCAATGTGTGCAAAGTGTAAGTCAGATTTGCTTTCCCCTTCCTGGGATGATGGTGTGGAGTTCATTCCTGGCCCGGTGCTCCACAGCTCAGTGGCACTCCAACTCTCCCAGCATCTGGGACTTTATTTGCAACCTGGGCAAGTCTCTTAACACTTCATTACATTTACATGATAAGTTCCCAGAGGAAGCCCCTTGAGTGGAGTTGGCTGACACGATGCACTAATGACAACTTGGTAGAAAAAAAACAAATAGCACTTAAAATATGTACTTCGTACCTCTAAGTGCTGTACTCCTTTAATCCCCAGTAGGTGCACGAGTATCCCATGTGACTGATGAAGAAACTGAGGCATGGAGAGTTTAGGTAACTTGTCTAGAATTTCATAGCTAGAAAGTAGTGAAGATGGATTGAAACCAGTGGGAGTTGTTACTATCAGCCTGCCCCAGATATCAGCCTAGGAAAAACTAGTTATCGCCCAGTACCAAATATATATCTCAAATTGAACCACAGGATTCGCTTTCTTGGGTTTCAACTATGCTGAAGAAAAGAATCGAAGAAAACATCTGCAATCCTCATTTCCCTGTCTGTGACAAAAAGACTCTGGCTCCCTTCCCCTGGGGAGTCTTGGAGTCTGTTCTTCCTCTTTTTGGCATTCCTCCTTCCATGGGAAACAAGAGCATCCAAATAGCTTAGAGGGTTCCTTTATCTTCCTTTATCTTCCTTCCCAAAATCTACTGTCTTTATCTAATTTCCTGGCAATTTACATTTCATTAAACATATTTTCATAGCTGGATCACCTCAAAATGCCAAAAGCCAATCTAATCTATGAAGACCAGTAATGCTTATTATACAAAATATATCCTCAATATATGTTCCTAGCTATAACTCCAATACATTTCCATTTACTCAAGGATTTTATTTTATTAAAAGAAATTAATTCAGAATGTTATTTTCTTTCTTAAAAAACACTTCACTCTCCCAGGTTACATACTTGTACGCACTCTGTTTCTCAGCTACATAATACAAGGCATTTTAAAGCACATTTCCTTTGTGATGACCCTTCAGTAATGTTCTTATTTCCTCCAGGCATTCCTATGGGAAACACCTATAGACATTCATTAAAATTATCAATGAGAGATGTAGAAGAACTGTTATAGGACCCATCAGCTCAGGCCTCTGTTTCAGGGAGCAGCTCTTTATTCCTCGAGCCCTGCTAATGGTGCTCTATTTTTATTTCATCATGTTAGTCGACAATGTCAGTTACAAATAGAGTGGAATCAGATCATAATCGAGCTGGCTGTCATAGAGATTTTACTCTGATACAAATCAAAGCATAACCATAGAGAAAGGTACAGGTCCTATTTTCCGGTTGTCCATTTTTTCACTAACCCCACCTTAACAGCATGTCAATCTATAAACCTTACCAGTATTTACTTACAACTTGACAATTATTGCTCAACAAAAGTAGCTTAAGCACTATACAAAGCATGGAATTAGATATGAAATGTGTACACATATGTGGTAGGCATTTCTGCTATTCCTTAATATCCAGCTTGTCTCCACTTCCAGCCACAGAGCAGGATTGTACATTCTACCCCTGTAACAGGAGGGATGGCCTTCTTACTGATTTTGGCCAATGGAATGTGAGTGAAAGTGACATGTATCACTTCCCAGTGGAAATATTTAACTTCTGGTAATAGATTCACCAGCTCTCTCTTTGCCTGGGATTATGGGAGCACTGCTTGATATGGAAGTACCATAAAATAAAGCAGCTGGAAAAACAGCTGTCTTGGAAGGCCCTCAACCCACAGCAAACTTGATATTAGTAAGAGACAATTTCTGCTGTTTGGTGATGATTGTTATAGAAGTAAAACATATCCCATCCTGACCAATACAGTATTGGAAGTGATCTGTGATTTGCATATGTGTAACCTGAGTAAACAAGTTGTTGTCAATGATAAATATCCTTCTTAACCCTACCATCTTGAAAATAAGTATGAATGTGCACAAGGAGAATGTGCATAAATCAGTGTGCAATTATCTTGATATCTATATAAGCAAGTGATGGCATACATCTTAACAATCTATTGTCAATAGGGCCATTGTTGCACATAAAGTATAGCCCATTATATCTTAGCTAAATTAATTCTGGAAGCAGAATATAGATAGACGCAACATATTAAACAGTTTCCAGCTATTTCATGCCAGTGTGAAGATCTTTATTAGAGGTCTCATGGGCACGCACTATGTGAACAAAAGGAGCATCACTCATATGAGTGTATCCGATGTATTCTGACACTGTCCTCCTCAAAGACTACACCCACCTAAGAGTGAACACAGTCCTCTCCCAGACAACATAAACTCATGGAGTGATAACACTCAACTATGATTCGACCTTCCCCCAAACTTCCTTGTCAATCACCCTCATGGTAGGCAGATATGAGCCTTCCAAGTTAGTTCTCCGAGAATCAGAAAGTTCTGGTCCCCAAAGAACATTCTTCTCTACACAAAGGGATACTTGAAATACATGAATGGGAAAAATGGCTCAGAAAAATAAGAGCTAGCCCATCTCAAATTCTAACCACACCATTTTTGAGGTTAACAGAAAAGCTCAATTGGCTTTTTATTTTCATTGCAAATTTGAAATTCCTCTTTTCAACCAAATTGGTATGGGAAATATCATATTGAGAAATACAAGAAAAATGGTTTCAGAGTGTGGCCAGCCTACCCAAGTGACAAAAGATATTATGATCAAACTTCTACATCTGGGCAACGAGGTGCTTACCCTGACCCATCTTAATCATGATATACATATTCCAGCTGCTACAAAAGTAGTACACTTATGACCTGGTAAGAAACTAGAGAGGAAACATCAATCAATACGGGGGAATCCACTCATGAAATTGAGTATGATTTGAATTCTATAGCCAAAGGTAATTCATTATGACATAGATCTCCATTGGTTGACATAAGGGAGAGTTGTTAAAAATAGTGTGTATTGCTTGATTACATTTATATAAAGATTTATGTATACTTATTTTCTCTTAAGTTAGAAGAATAACTACCGGTATTTTTCACACTTTTTGTAGACCTAAGCAGTGAAATTAAAGAGATTTCTACTTTCCTTTTTATAATTTGTGTTGCCTTGAATTTTTTACACATATTACTTCTATAAACAACAAAGAAGTATTTGTGGAGAAGAAAGCAATTCATGAGTGAAAATGAAAGTTTCATATTAACTTGATTTCATTTTCAATCTATTTCCTTTAGTCTTCTATCCAATTGTCTGCTGTTGATTTGGGGAATGCAACTATGCAGGATAGATCATTTATCTGGTGGTTAATGAGAATTTCCTATGTATCTATTACAGTTTAGGGTTATTAGGCACTGAATATTCTTCTCTAAAAGTCAATTTATAAACTGGACAGAATGTAATCTCCCTTACATTTAAATCGGTCTTCTGTCAGAGCAAGAAACAGATCTCTCAAGATCTTTTACAGAAGATTTTTCTGATTGTCTGCTTTCTAATAAGACCTATGAATGTAAAAGACTCTATTCTACCACAATTCAAAAAGCCAACTAAGGTTCTCAGACATGACCTGAAAATGGATCACTAGCTTTGGCCTTGTTATTCCTTTTCTCAGCAACACATATTTCGCTCTGTGGGGATCCTCATTGCCCTTTATCCAAGTGGAATGGGAAAACTTCTCTATCCTCAAAAGTATATGCCATCTTTACCTTTAAGCTAAATGCAAAGAAATGGAAATTCTGTTTTTACCTACAAAACTAACCCTTTAAATACCCCCACAGTATATGGTAGAGACCCGATAATCTTCTGATCAGCTGGATGCGATTAAACCCCAAGGATTTCATTCTTCAGCAGGGGTGTCCAACCTTTTAGCTTCTTTGGGCCGTACTGGAAGACCTGTCTTCAGCCACTAACACTAGCAACAGCTGATGAGCTAAAAAAAATTAAATAAATCACAAAAAAAATCTCATCGTGTTTTAAAAAGGAAGTTTACAAATTTGTGTTGGGCCACATACAAACTCATCCTGGGCAGTATGCAACCTGCAGGCCACAGGTTGGACAAGCTTGACATTTAAAGCATTAGGTTGCTAATTACGTCATCAATGGGTTAAAGAAAAGACCAGGGCAGGCTGTTTGTCCTGCTGTGGTGATGTGGTAACATTCCATGGAAATCATCCCAGGGATTATCTGCCCAAGTCTTTCAAATACCATGAGACTATCCTAGAGAAGAACACAACACACACACACTCACACACAAGATGAAAGAAATCTGGTTTTATGGCTGGATACTAGCAAAATTGACCCCACTGCACCCCCACCCCCTTCTCTGCTCCCACCCCACCTAACTGCTCTGACCTGAACTATATAATTAGCATAACAAGTAAAAGGTTTCAAGTTGATAATACCAAATACAACAAAATTAATGCTGTGTTTTCAGTATTTATTCCAGGGAAGAACTGATAACAGACAACCTCAGATAATCTTGCTCATTTTGAAGCTCTAATCCAAACCAACTTGGATGTGGGAAAAGGATTCTGAAATAGTACAAATAATAATAAATTAACTGTACTCATAAAAGCAATCTTTTCTTTCTTTTTTCTTCCAGGGTGGAACTTGTTATGTATTTCTTAAATTAAGCAAGATTTTAAGAAAACTAAAGGAAAATAGCAAAACTCTGAACAACATGGGCAAGATGATCAACACACAATTCACAGACTGGACATTATTAGTAGCCCAATTTGACATTTGGGAATGTTATTTCTCTATTTCACTCTCCATTGTACCACTGGAGATTTACAAACTATTAAGAAATATTAGTAAGGAAACTTTTGTTAACATTTAGTACCAATAAATTCAGGCAGAGTACTGAGTCTGTATGCTAGATGCTATAGTTTGAAACTACAGGTTATACTATTAGCCCTAAATCAACCAAAAACAAATACTTTTTCTAAGTTACAGATTTATTTGTTGCTGTGAATACCTGTGACTTACCAAAGCTGAGTATGTCACAAAAGGATGAATCCCTTTTTTTTGAATCTCACAAATTTCTTAATTTGGGCAGCATAAAACTCTACCACTACAGAGAAAGTCCCAAACACAGAATACGAAAAGGTGTCCCTGAAATTAACAATGACAAAGGGCTTTTTACTCTGGGCTTTGTCTCTGGAAATATGGGACATGTGTGCAGCAACTCGAGTTCCATTTGTTGCTTTAGAGCCAACCGGCTTTATTGTACTGACTTTGTGCTCTTATCGGATGGCAATAAATTCCCACCAGAGTGAAACAACAGCTTAGTCAGTGACCCCTGCTGTTCAGATCAGACAATGGAGCAGGTCTTTCTTCCCAGAGACATTTTGTGGCTTCTGGACCACCTTCTATGAATGGCCTTGGGATTTAGCTGCTTCCATTCAGGATTTCCTAATGTGAGCAATTAGGAGATGCTTCATTTCAAGAGTCTCATCAAAAGTTGCAACACATCAGTGAGCAATAAATGACTGGGACCTGAGAAAGAGGCAGGGAAATTAAGGAGAAAGAGGCAGGGAAGGGGAAAGAAAAGGTATTTGACAGAGTTCCTTGCATAGCAAAAGTGCTCCATAAATATTCCTTTACGAGTGCAAAATAAACTAGGTGTACGGAGTTGACAGGAATTTTTAAATGTTGAACCCAAAGACCAAGGCATTACTACTGATCCACAGAATTTGAGATCTTATGCTGTAAACAAAAGGCACGTAGGGCATGTGCACTAAACAGAAATGGGATTTCTTTTCCAGAGGTTCATGTCATTGAGTTTACCCGCAAGGGATTTTGTTTGTTTGGTTTGTTTTTTTTTTGAAGCAGATACAGAAGCCCCAGGATGCAGAACATGCCATGCCCTAGTCCCTCCCTTTCTCCCAACATGTCTAGCACCATTTTCTCATTGAGGGAGAAGAAACGGGAACTAGTCTCTCCCAAGGCACTGATCACAGCCTCCACGGTGTGCCTCCGGCTGTGACTGAGAGAAGCAGTGCTATAAAACAGCATTCTCGGTCCATCCCAAGTCATCTGTAGACTCAAACTCTCCTGTGGCTGGGGAAGAACAAGAAAATGTTTCAGTAGATTATGGCTGAAGTTTGGGTGTTTTGTTTTGTTGTTTCTTAATCATTATGGGGCTATTGTTTTCAGCCACTCTACTGAGCTCCCAAGCATCCGTCACTTCAAGGCCTTTCTCTCTCTCAGACTTTATTGTTTTTGACATGGTTGTGTTCCACACAGGTGGGCAGGGGCCGCGCAGGGCAGGAACTGAGCCACGGGCCTCTGGCATGGGAAGCTCACCCCAACTCAGCATATGGGCTCCTGGATCCCTGGGGCTGCAAAGCCAGCACTTAACTCACATCCTAGCTTCCCCTCCAAGGCCTTTCATAAAAGGCTGTTTCTCTGGACTTGGTACAAAGAGGCCTGGGGAACTTGAGGGGTTCACGCTGGCTTTGCACCCATCAATCAGAGAGCTCACACAGCCCCCTGCAATTCCAGCACTCCCCACGCTGGCTCCTCTGGGCCAGGTGGCCCGCGGATAGGGCCCAGGGATGGCTCCTGCTTCGCCCCAGGGAGCTGCCACCCCGCGCAGGGCGTCCAGACCCAGGCAGAGCGCAGAACGCAGTGTTGGTCTCCGCTTTCCAGGGCCAACCTTTCTCTCCAGGTAAAAAGAGGGCGCCGAGCCCCACACCGGCCTCGGCGGGGACAGGGCCAAAAACATGGCAAGGGCCAGGCCTCCCTTATGGCCCCGCACCCGCCGAGTCAGACCCTTCGTTTGCCTTTTCAGCTCCGATCTGGGTCTCGGCAGCCCCCGGCAATCTTAAAGGAGATACATGCTACCAATGAGTTAGCAGTTGGTAGACTGTTCGCCCTTAATTTTGGACTCTTAAAATGAGAGGCAAAAGCTCTTGCGTCACAGGCCCGGCCCTCAGTATCGGAAATCCGAGCCTACCCTTTGGGGTCCGAGGTCCCGAATGAGCCCGGAGCGCCCAGCCAGGGAGCTGTGCGCACTTGCCCCACCTGCGTTTGCCGGGGAAGCTTCCCCTGCAGGACTGTCCGCAGCGCCGCCGCAGGGCGTGTTAAGGGGGAAAGAATGGTAGTAGTCTCCCCCCACCCCACCAAGCCGGCCTCACACCCACCACGTAAAATGCAAAAGATCGCAGAGCTTCAACCACTTCAAGGAAGCTGACTTGCAACCCCTAGAATCATCTGTTTGGGAAATGGCGCCCCCAAATGGCTGCAGCGAATCCCACCGAGAGATGTTCAGGCTGGCACGCCACAGCGCCCTACCGGAGTCGGGATGGCTGGGGACCAACATTCCAGGAGGAGAAAGTGACATCACCCCGCCAGCCGGCCTGTGGATGAAAACCAAGCAACGACACTGCTGTGAAACACCCAGCAGGTCAAGATGTGTCCCCAAAGCTGGTCCTTGTAACACCAGCAGCTGGACCCTCACAGTGTGATCTGGTTCCTGTTGCTTCACCCCTCCGTGCCCGTTTCCTCGTAACTACTTATGAATTTGCAAAATGGTCACAGTTACATCTATCTGCTGGGTGACAGTGAGGCTTTCAGAAGACAGGTAGACCGCAGTCACTCTGCTAGTGCAGCCTCTTGTGGAGGGCGCGTGGATAATGGTTCTCCTAGGTTCTCCAGGAGGCTCAGAGCCTGCCTTAGCTAAGTGCACCCTTCCCAACTCAGGAGTTTCTATAAAGGCTCAAATGCTCCAAAGAGGCCGTGCCTCTTAGTAAGCAGCAGGTGTTCGCCGACTAAAGGGGCTCATGCTTGGGGGTTCTACTCAAGAAGTGTCTGTGGGTAGGTCGTTTTATTTACTTTGCAGCAAGTAAGATAGGGGATTCATAAGGTAAAGGCTTACTTATTACTTAAATACACTACTTGGTTAATTATGTGTAGATTTCTTCTTTGCAGTTGGCTAAATGTATCCAGTTGGGTTCCAGTCGAACTCATCCAGTTTCAGCTGTGCCTACAAAATACTGTGCTACAGTTTAACACTCAGCAAGAGAACAGCACTTAGCAGGAACCTCCCAGACCTTGAGACCCTGGTAGTATAGAACACAGGGAAACAAACTCTCTGATCCAAAGGAAGGGCAGGTCAAGGGTGCAGTCATTTGGGGGCTAAAAAGCTTGTTTCCAATTTGAGGCTGCCCTTCATAGCCGGTGCTGGATTTGGGGAATTCAGAAACCAGCCTATTACATTTATTCTCCCGCTTCTTGTTTGTACTCCCTCAGAAACGGGTCCAGATGCCTTAACCCTACGGGTGTCACGGTGGAAAAAAAGTTACAGCATAGGTCATACTAGTAATAAATGTATCTCTCGGATACACACGACCTACGCTGTTTTGTTTTGTTTTTTGATCGCAATCTTTGCAGGGTTTAAATTTACTTTTTGCGAGTGGGAGTGGGAGCAGAGCAAATGCAGGGGTCGGAGACCCCTCCCACAGGACAAAAGTCTCTGAGCATGAGAGGCTGGCAGGTCCAGAAACCCCTGTACCTACCACAGCCAAGCTGTCCTGGTGAAATGGATGGGACCTGCCCTTGTGCTTCCAGATTCTTTTGTGCCCAGACAATCGGAAACCCTCAAGCAGAGCAGGGGGACAAACCTGGAACAAGGATTGTCGAGGCTCTTCTTCAGGCCTTCCGCATTTGGGTGGGATGTTGTTCACTGGTAGGGCCTAGGTGGGGAGGAAGATGTTCAACTCCATCACCAGGACCTATGACAGGCAACTATCTTAAGCAGGCTGCTGGGCACTCACCACCGCTTACCCAGGGTTAGGGTGAATCGTTTCGGTTCCTAAAAATGGGCAAGTACTAAATTAACCGGGGTGGGGCTGGTAAGCCTTGATTCTCGTCTTTATAAAAGCAAAAGCTTTCCGCGGTTTTCGATAAATGACAAGGATCTGCGGAGACCCTTAGGCCTGATGGCCAATCAGGGGCGCAGAGGAGTCGGGGTGAACAAGGGCAGCGTGGCTGTACTACCTGTGCGTGTCTCCCTGCGGATGCACAGCGACCCCGACTGGGGAGGCGCGCCGCGACAGTCACCAAGCATCCGCTTTCGTGCATTTTTCTCAAAGTCCGAGCTCGCGTAGCAGCCTCCGTGGTAGATTAACTCCTACCCCTAACCCCCATCCCACCCCCCATCAGCTCGTCGGGCGCGCCTGCCACGCGGACACGCGCTTGCCAGGGCGCAAAAGAGTGGGGAAGGAAAGGAAGAGGGACGCGACCCGAGGTGGGGAAGATCTCACCCGTGCAGGGTGAAGTCGAGGCTGGGTGGCACCAGTGCGAGGAGGGTGTGGAGCCCCGGGACCAGGCAAACCAGACCCGGACAGTAGACGCGGCGGTGCTGGAAACTCCAGTGAGGCTCCTGGCGCCCCCTAGCGGCCACCGGGGCCGAGCGGGCTTCCGAAACAATGCTTCCAGCCGCGCCGGCCCGCGGTGCAGCTCCCGGGTGTAAATAAGCAGGGCCTGTTCCTGGCTCTTCCCCGTGCTAGGGGTTGTGAGGGGCCGAGGCAACCCCAGTGGAGGGCTTTGGGCTGGAGCAGTGAGGCAGGAGGGCCGTCTTCCCACTCCGGGCCCAAGTCTCTCCCAGCTCAGGCTCTGCTTAGCTGGTTGATTCGGAATGCTTCCGTTTCATTTGGGGTTTATTTTCAAAATGTGTGTTGGGGAGCGGGCTTTACGGCCTCCTCTTGAGGTTTCAGTTGGAAACTAAGGCCCGGGGCCAATTCAGCGGAAGAGAAGAGTGGCCTTTTGCTGCCGCCCCCGGCCCTTCCCATGCAAAGCACCCGTGTAAAAGGACAAAAGGCCCCAGGACAAGAAAAAGGACAAAAGATGGAATTATTTGGGCTCTTAGGGACCAGATTCTTGCGGCCCAGCAGATGCTCTTCCTCCAGAGAGCAATTTTCCCGGGTGTATAGGGCCAGGAAGGAATAGAAGATAACAAGAGTGGGCTTTCACCACCCAGACATTAACCCCCTCCTGTACGCAGTGGGACCACAAAGCGAGCCGGGTGATTTGGACCTTTGGAGCCGTCAAGGCCAAAGCATCGTTCCGGAAGGAGGGAAAGGGGAGAGTGCAGACGGCCTGCTGATGGCTGCGGGAAGCACTAGTAACAATGCGCCCACCTTACATATGAAAGAACGTTGTCAGGCTCGCTCCTCCGGGATTCTCTCTTTGGATCTACACCAGCTCCCCAGCTGGGGAGGCTGAGGGGGCAGAGACGACCTGCCTCTAGGGGGCGCTTGGGGTGGTTAGAGGAAAGGAGCCCTCCACCCGCGCCATACACCTTCCCTATGCTGGCACTCAGGTTCACAGCTGTGAACTTACCGTTGGCTGTCCTCAGGGGCACGGGCCTCAGCGCCACGAGGGCAGAGGCCGGTCTGCATGTTCACCTCCGCCCATGCAGCGCCCATGTGGCGCCCAGCAGTGCCCACTGACATATTGAGGACCCACTGTGCCAAGGTCACCACTAGCACCTGTTGGTTTCTAGGCGGGGTTCCTTCCTCTGCCCCCTATCCCTCCCCAGTCTGCCCACCTGGCCCATTTTCTGCCAGTCCCGTGGGTCCAGCACAAGCCCTTGCAAACCGCGCCCTGGCGCCCATCCTCCAGGTCTCTTGAGCGGCCCGCTGCAAGGTCTGTGAGTTAGGGCCTGCGACGCCTCCTAGCTTTGAGTCATCGCATTCATCTAAGGAAGGAGGGCAGGAAATGGTGGCAGTCGTGTGTGATTTCAGACGAGGCTCTAGAGGCGTTTCCACAACCGCCAAACAAACCTAGACTCACCCCACCAAAATAACGACCCCAACGTTTTGTTTTCCATGTCAGAGTTTTGCTCCTATGACTTATTGATCATCTGATTTTTAAAAGCACAGGGGGAGCAGAGCACACCGCACAGGATGGGCCAGGTTGGTAACAGTGGCTGGAGATTCCTGGGGTCACCAAGCTCGCCGAGGTCTCCTGGGGCGGGCAGGTCCGGGCGCAAGCTGCAGGCACAAAGCCCCCGCTGGCGGCCGGCTGGCGCTCGCGGGTGCATTTTCACGGTGCAACATCAGGATGGGGTCAAACCAACACGCTGGGGTCAAACCAACACGCTGGGCGGGGCCTCGCCGGGGGCGGAGAGCATTCCCGCCGGGACCTGGCGCAGAGGCCGCCCACCGCGTCCCCGGCGTCCCACGACCTGTCGCAGCCCGTGCGCCCGCAGGCTCGCTGTGGGGGCGCAGCTGCCAAGCCTGTCTATTTGTTTGTTTGTTGTTTAAAGCAATCCTACAGCGCGTCCTCGGCAGCATCTGAAGTGGGGGGTTGGGGAGACAGGCAGAATTTCCTTCCAGGGAGCGTGTGAGGGGCATTCTCAAAGGAAAAACAAACCAAGAGGTAGTGACCAACCCTCCTCAAATTACTCTCCCCTGGCTCCTCCCTGGCTCCCCCCACCTCCAGATTTGCATTAAAAAGGCCAAGAAAACTCTGGCGGAGCCCCAGCAGCTGTTCACTCTGCTCCCCCGGGTCGGAGCCCCCCACCCCCCGAGCTGCGCGCGGACTTGCTGCACGAAGCCCAGCCCAGAGCACCTCGCCCGCGCGCAGTTCTTCCACGCCCGACCCCTCAGCGCCCCCGCCGCCCGCTTTCCAGACCCCCGAGCCGCACCGAGCGGGCCTGGGACACGCTCGGGCCCCAGTCGCCGCGCGCTCCACCGGCTCCGCTCCCTCCACCCCCCGGGGGTCGCGCGCCCACGATGCCGCAGGGCCCCGGCTCACTGCTGCTGCTGGTCCTCGCCTCGCACTGCTGCCTGGGCTCGGCGCACGGGCTCTTCTTCGGCCAGCCCGACTTCTCCTACAAGCGCAGCAATTGCAAGCCCATCCCGGCCAACCTGCAGCTGTGCCACGGCATAGAATACCAGAACATGCGGCTGCCCAACCTGCTGGGCCACGAGACCATGAAGGAGGTGCTGGAGCAGGCGGGCGCCTGGATCCCACTGGTCATGAAGCAATGCCACCCGGACACCAAGAAGTTCCTGTGCTCGCTCTTCGCCCCGGTCTGCCTGGATGACCTGGATGAAACCATCCAGCCGTGCCACTCGCTCTGCGTGCAGGTGAAGGACCGCTGTGCGCCGGTCATGTCCGCCTTCGGCTTCCCCTGGCCCGACATGCTCGAGTGCGACCGTTTCCCCCAGGACAACGACCTCTGCATCCCCCTGGCTAGCAGCGACCACCTCCTGCCGGCCACCGAGGAAGGTAAGCCTTTCCCCCTATGTCCCCCCCTCCCGGCCCTCCTACGGCTTTCCCGGGAGGATCCCAAGGCCCCCCGCCCCACATCCGATGCGTCCCCGCCTGAGATGCCGGTCCCATGCCGGTGGGGGGAGGGGGGCGCTCTCCTGGCCCTGGTGTGTCATCGTGACAAATCTGGGACACCACACACACACACACACACAAGCCTCTAATTTCCTTCCCGAGTTCGACCACTTGCTCTTTCTTAGGGGCAGTTTTTAAAAGATAGAAAGAAAACGAAGAACTGAAAGGCCTCTTTTCCTTATAGATACATAAATGTTTATAAAGATGCTAGCGGGGAGGCCAGCATTCTGAGAGCGTTGGAAACGGTCCGTGTGGAGCAGGAGTTGGTGAGCATCTGGTGAGAGGCTCCCGGCTCAGCCTCAGGCAGCACGTTCCTGCCGCTGGGCAGGGTTCTAGGCTCTGGAACACACTCACCTACAGACAGGATAGCTAAAATCCACCAAACAGTCTTTTAAGGTACTTTGTGTTCTTCACCAATTGAAGACTGGGAAATAGAAGCAGGACCGGCTCCAAGCGTGTTGAAAATTGAACATTGGTTGTAACTGTTCAGGTGTCTAAGAAGCGAGCATAAAGGACATCTCCAGGGATCCTTTACTATCACAATTCAGCTTTTATCTTGGGAATGGTTTTAATTAGCTGGAGAAAATCATGCAAAAGAGACTTTTCCAGGTTTTTAGAAAACAGGGGGAGTTCCTGTGCAAAAACCATCAAAGCAATGAAAACCTCATGGGCTCTTGATATTCTTCCTGAAAGGAAAACATATACAATGTGTCTGAGCTGATTTAGGTCCTCCTGGGCTGGAAGCGGGCTTCGTATCCCTTTCAGGGCCCCGGCAGCATCTCCCTTTCAATCTCTAATTGTTTTCCTACAGCCATCATTAGTTAAAGAAAATGCAAAGTTGCACAGCAATCTTTCCTGGCAGGCACCGTGAGTGTGCAATCATCTTATTGGTTAGATTTCTAATTTATTGCAAATGTTTGGCATATTTTAAACATTTGTCCAACACACACCACAGACCAACCAATACAGGTTACAGTAACATTTTATATACATTCCTAGAGCTCCTAATTGGAAATGTTTCATTTTGTTTGAGTGAGGGGAGTTAAGAGCACTTTTATGTGTGTTGCTTTTGTTTTTTGTTTTTTTCTTTCCACTATCAGCACCAACATTACACTACCTTTCTTCAGAAAGCCATTTTCTCCCTTCAAAATAAAGGTTTATGCTCTTCAAAATAGGCTCTGCCATTTTCCTAACTTGATAAATAACTCTATCATGAGTGACAGGAAGTTTGTTGTTGTTTTTTTCTGTGAAAATTCAATTTTATATTAATGAAAATCACATTTCACCTAAATTCTAAAGACAGCATTAGGACGCTTATAAATGGGAGAAATACTTCCCTTTTTTCCTTTTCCAAGTCATCCAACTCTTAGGGAAGAGCCGGTCTTATTCTCTCTGGTCACTGTGCACGGGCCACGTGCTTCGTTCATTTGCTTCAACTTTGATCAGCTTCAGGATTTGTTTTTGTTTGTTTGTTTGTTGGCGGGGTATTTTTTTATGTTTTTGTTTTTGAGAATTTGAAATGGACACCAAGGGGCAAGAAGAGCCTTCACCAGGGACAAAGATAACAAATACATGCTGCTTGACTCAAACATGAACTTGGCAGAAAGCACACAGTGATACAGCACCAGTTAGAGCAGGCTGTCCTACTTACTGGGGTGTGTTTCCCAGGTGGGGAAGAGCTCCTCGGTGACCCTTATCCACCCACCACCTCTCCCTGTCCAAACTTGAAAATATCTTGTGTAACAACTCTCCTGAGACACCGCGCTTCGCTGAGGAGCCCAGCAGAGACCCCACTGCACTCATATTCTGCGGCTGAGAAAGACAGCCTTTTAGTCACATTTTGTGGTTACAGTTTCCAAAATCTCTCCTCTTCTGATGCTTCCTCCTCAGAGAGGCTGTGGGAATGAATGATGTTTTCAGAGACCAAGTTTGTCCCGGGGTGGGGAGGAAGCGCTACAAAGCTGCAACCCATCCCAGTTAACTGCAGCTACACCTGCTCACAGCCCCCAGTGCCCTTTTTCTTGGGGATTGACTGTTTATTAAACACAGCCTAGGGGCGTGCTTGTCCATCAAAAAAATGACAGGCATGGGAGACTTCCTTAGGAATGCCTGCTCCTTCTTTTATAAAGGAGGCAGAAGCTGGGGTCTTGTAGGACAGTCGCTACTCTTGCCTGTGTAGGTCCCTTTGAATTATTTGCAAACTCCACCTGCTGTCCCCTTTTAAGCAAACTTACTAATTTTTCACCTTTCTAGCTCCAAAGGTCTGTGAAGCCTGCAAAAATAAAAATGAAGATGACAACGACATAATGGAAACTCTTTGTAAAAATGATTTTGGTAAGTAATCCACCAGCATCAATAAAAAGATTTCACATTGAAAGGGTTTCTCTAGCACCAAAACTTAAAGGTGCAATTCATTAAGATGTTGTAGATAAAGGCTGGGTAAAATGCCATGACCGTTCATCTTTGCTAAAATCATCTAACTTGCTCTGTCTTATTTTGCTCCCTCAGTAACTATCTTGTATTGAGTTGTATCTTGTTTTAGGTGAGAGTCATTGTTCTGTTAAGCAATAATCAAATAATGAGAATTATTCAAATGACACATTTTCCAATGGCACACTTTTCATTTCACCTTGACTTTTTCTTAACGAGCCTAATTCTGGGCCATGTTCTTTCTGACACTTGACATGTGCACTAGAGACAGAAACATGTAAACATCAGCCCCAGTGAAACACACTCAAGGCATTAAGTTGGCCACAAATAAAAATTTACTCCACTGCCAAACATATTCTTACCTGATTCATAACCCATGATGCTTTCTGCTTCTGTGTTCCACCCACCATTAATGCATATATCCAAGGTGCTGGTTAACAAGTGAAGGGGGAGGGGTTCCTTAAATTTAAGAAGGACAAATAAAGTTTAGAAATTTACTTTGGCAAGATACATGAAGGATGCCATGACGACATGGTGCTTGGGGACAATAAATAATGTGTGTCATATGTTACCCAAGTTCCCTAGAGTGTAAGTCACTAGCCTCAGGAGAGGATTATTAGAGGAAAGAGGGTTGGAGACGGTCCACAGAGGACTCTTTCAGCACCTTCCCTGCAGTCCTTAGGCCTCCAAGGGGAGGGGAGGAGCCCAGCTAGATATGGGATTGGTGCTACATTCACAGCTGGCAGTAGCCAAGAACTTAGCCCAGACTCCTAAGGCCTTCGGGCTTTTGTCCCATTCCAAAAGCAGGCACCTTTTGATGTGTTTAAATGGTTGGTTCCCCTTAGAAGCATTTATTGAGGCAGAAGGCTGAACTTACTGATGAACAGATATGGTCCATGCTCTATCAAACAACAGTCTGGTGGACTGTACCAGATGAGTAGTAGTACAGTAGACTCTCCATTAACTGGCATCCATGGGGATTAGTAGATGCCAGATACATGTCAGTGGACTCCATTAACCAGAATTCAAGCAACCAGCACTCTCAAGCAAATAAATGTCGGTTGCGCAAGAGTGTCAGTTGCTTGAGTTCTGATTAATACAGAGTCTGCTGTATTTCTACTTCCTCAACTAAGTCCTTGAGACAGAGAAGTCACCCGAGCTCCCACTAGTGAGGAAAGCCCTCCCAGAAATCTTGGGCCTAGTCAGGTCCCTGAAACTCCAGGAACAAGCCAGCCACTGTTCCTTACAACCTTGGGTCTCTTCTGAGAAGTGAACTGGGTTTAACCTTAGCTGGTACCAGAACAGTCAGAGTCACAGCTTTCAGAAAAGCCTCACACTGCCAAAGAAAGGAAAAAGAAAGGCGGCAACTCCAAGTCCTACTCCTTCTTCCCACAAGTGGGACGATAGGGCTTCACATGTCTGTATTCAAAGGCATACAACTCTCAGAGCAGTGGAGGGCCAGGCATGTTGGTAGGAGCAACCCCACACCTCCAGGGCTTTTCCAAAATACAGCTTACCTTCCATGAGATAAGATTTGATTAAGGGCAAGACAGAAAAATAATTTTAATGAGATTTATATTAAAATATATGTAAAATATTATTTTCTTCTGACAGTTGATGACATTTGCACTAGACTTCATCCCGATCCCTCTCCTGACTTCCATGAAGTAGGTTCTATCATAGAGCTCCAGAGCAGTTGCCTAAGGCACACACAGGTGCACATGCATGAACAGTGTGCTTTGTGGCTTATCTTATAGAAGACCTCCTTCCTAGAGATGCTGTTTCACAACATAGACTAGAAAAATGGGGGGGTGTGCTAGTCCTTCCTTAGAGAAGAAAGCCTTTCAAAACAACATGGAAGTCATTACAGTTCTTAAAGTATCGCACATGCAGATTCCACACCAGCTTTGCTGTCTTTTTCCCCACATTCATTTTGTCACAACAAGAATAATGAACCTGAGTTGTAGGAAGTACATCCAGTACTCCTGGTTTATAAGCAGTAATCCATATTGCCTCTGTACTTTGGAGGAGTAACGGAAGGGTGGAAGGAAGCAAGGGTAGAAATCTGGTTTATTTAACATCACACACTTCCCTCACTGCACGCCTTGTTTCAGTGGTGAAAATACGTACGGATAGGGAGACCCCAACTGTATACAGCTGACTGTTGGTCAGTTAGGATTGTCCCCACTGCCTCCTGGCACATCCTGCATCCCTCTTCACATCCACAGGGCAGGAAAAGGTATTTGGGGACTTCAATTCCCTATATGGGTTCCCAGGAGAAAATCCAGGGAGGAAATGCCTGATGTTTTCCCATGGAAAGGTTTTGCAAAGTTGGTTATTTTAAAGCTAGAGAAATATGAGTAATAAATCTTCTCTCTAGTTAAAAGAGATGAGTTTTCTGATGTTTGGAGCTCAAGAATGTTTAATTTGAGCAGGTGAGATCACTCACATACTCTGTGCTACAGATGAGGCTCCTTGGCAACTTACAATCACTTTTTTCATCATATATTGTCCCCACTCCAACCCTTCACCCAGAGGCCACAGGAACATGTGACATTTCCATGGGAGTGATTCCATGACTTAAGTCTCATAAACCCTGAGAGCTGGGTACTACAGTTCAGATGCATACCAGACAACATTGGTTGGCAAAGTCACAGCATCCTTGATTCACCTGGTTGAGCTTAGTCATTTCCCAGTTGATTGGAAAAACCATAATTAGTTAAAGAAAAAGAAAGGACCACCACCACCACCACCCACCCCCTAAAGCACTTACATACACACATATAAAACTCTTCCTCTATTATTAATTTAAACAATGCATTAAGTGCTATCAAAGTCAGGAAGTTAACAATTGCACACTATCTATACAGAACAATTGTCAATTGCACCAAGGGTCTTAGGACAAATTTTAGTTGGGTGAGTTAATGCTCCTACCAGGACAGGAAATTGGAAGTTGCCTTATGAGACCACAGTGATGTTACAATTGGGAGGTTTGGGGACCAGCGTTCTGAGAACTAGACTCAGCTAGGACACAACCTAGCTGAGTGATCCTGTGTGAGTCACCTCACTTCCCTGGATTTCAGATTTTTCATGTACCAACAAGAGATTTTAACTGGATGGTTTCTTCCAACCTTAAAATTCTATCCTCTCCCTGTCTTTGTAGATTCTTGAAATGTAATTCCAGCATGTGTGTTTGTAGGGTTTTCTTTCCCAAAGCATACTGTTTACGACCATAAAATGTGTCTTTTATGTAAACCACTTACTTTTGGTCTTAGCATTCTAATGAGTCTAATATCCATTTTGGAAACAGAACATATATGATCTGTAAATGCCCTGGCCTTAGACAGGCAAATGATAGCATGAGGATGAGGTCTTCAGAAAAACACTTCTACAAGCTAAACATGTGCTCTTAAAAAGAGTCTTGGATATTTTTCTCCTAGTTACTTTACCAAATCAAATGCAGCTGGAAGATCAATTCTCCTTCCCTGTAGTCTGTTCTTTAGAAAACAATGATTGTGTGATATAATTTCCTTACAGGTTTGTCCAAAAACCTCTCCAATATAATAAATTGAGTTTAAAGCTTGTGGCCACAGAAGGATCATGTTTCACCTAACAGTCAGGCATTTCTTTTCATGCTGACGTTTCCAATAGGGGAAGTCATTTGTTGAGGAGAGCACAAACCACATGCGACCCACACAGGAACACAAGGGCCAGGGAAGGAAAGTGGCGTCCTGCAAAGGGAATGTCAGAAGAGTGGCTGATACGAAACAAAGTGCCTGACAAACCCTTCTGAGGCTTCAGAAATGGAGCCACCTGCTGTTCCCCAGCTCCTAACCCCATAGTGCAGCTCCTGACAGTCTCATTAGCTCTAGGAAGCCCACCCTTCCCCCCACGCAAGGTTACACCAGTACACAGTGGAATGAAGTGAGGAGAATGCCCAATCTCTACCGCATTCTTTCATGATAACTGGCGTGACTCTGTCCCCTCTTGTCTTGGCAGCACTGAAAATAAAAGTGAAGGAGATCACTTACATCAACAGAGATACCAAGATCATCCTGGAGACCAAGAGTAAGACCATTTACAAACTGAACGGAGTGTCCGAAAGGGACCTGAAGAAGTCGGTGCTGTGGCTCAAAGACAGCTTGCAGTGCACCTGCGAGGAGATGAATGACATCAATGCGCCCTATCTGGTCATGGGACAGAAACTGGGCGGGGAGCTGGTGATCACCTCTGTGAAGCGGTGGCAGAAGGGGCAGAGAGAGTTCAAGCGCATCTCCCGCAGCATCCGCAAGCTGCAGTGCTAGTTCCGGTGCTTGGTTGCTCCCAACAGGCCAGCCCAGGGCTCGGCTGACCATTTCTGCTCCGAGGCCTCAGCTCTCGTATCCCAAGCACAGTCCCTGCAGCTCCAGCCCCAGCCTGGAGCAGTGTCCCCTGCCTTTTGCACATTTGCACCCCCAGCATTTCCTGAGTTATAAGGCCGTAGGAGGCCTCAGGAATGGATAGCTGTTTTCACATAAAGGAAAAAAAAAAAACCCCAAGTCTTGTAGAAATACTCACGCTAATAAAATCATGCATATTTTTATGAAGTTTTAAAATAGCTCACTTTAAAGCTAGTTTTGAATAGGTACAACTGTGACTTGGGTCTGATGACTTTTCCTGTTCAGTTTGGCTCACCTGATTTTCACTTTCCCCTGAGATTACCATAATGTACAAATAGTTTCATTTTTGTATGTGGCCCAAACTTGTAGGTCACAAGCCCAGTTGAGATAAAGCTGGCTGTTATCTCAACATCTCTCAGCTCTAACCTAGACATGATGCCTAAGTCTTGTAACAATTCACTTGTCATTTTACACCCCCGTTGGGAACAACTGTAGCATGTATTGCATTTCCAGGTAGAGTACTTCCATTTATAAGAAGCACATTAACCATCATAGCATGATTTCTTCAAATTAATGGCACAGCACATTTTATAATTGACCTGAATACTTTAAGCTTTGTTTGAAACACTTTTTTACTTAATTTTTCAAATTAAACCATTATAGCTTACCTGTAATATACATAGTAGTTGACCTTAAAAAGTTGTAAAAATATTGCTTTAACCAACACTGTAAATATCTCAGATAAACATTATATTCTTGTATATAAACGTTACATCCTGTTTTACCTACTCCTTGTCTTCTGTCTTGTCTTAGCAGAAGGAATTGGGGAGGGGTCTGTACAAGAGTGGACTCCTCCTTTTTCCTGAGGCCCAGCCTTCCCAGTTTGAAATGGCTATTCCTTAAGTGACTCAAAGTGCTGCCCCCTACACTACCCTGCTCCTGACTTCTAGCTCCTGCTTTCTCATACAGTTTTACACGACATTGTGGGGAGGCAGACATTTGCAAGTTCTGTAAAGGACTTTCCTGCTTTTGTCCCTTCTCAGCCATTTGGTCGCAGTTACGTGGCAACACAACTCTAAACCTAAGGTTCATGAGAGCTACAGTTATCCATTTTCAGAGATTTTTATAATGAAAAAGAATAACTACTGCAAAGGTGTTAGTTCCTCCCCAACTTACCCGTCAACCCTCAGATAAAAAGACATGATTTGAAGAGTATCCATGGAAAGTCAGGGGTAGAGAAGTGATAGTTAAAAAAAAAAAAAAAAAGCATTAAGAGAAGGGGACATCTACCCATAAAATGTCCATCCAAATGCTTTGTAATCTGGGAGTCTCCAAAGAAATTCTTTTAAACACATGAATAGGCTCCTAGGGGTCAGGTATCATTGCTCATGAGAGGCAGAGCTGAAACTAGGGCCTTTTTTTTTAAACATGGTTTTTATTTATTTATTTATTTATTTATTTATTTTTATTGTTTTTGACAGAGAGAGAGATACTGAGACAGAGAGAGAACTGAACTGGGGGCACTCCCCAGTTCAGCACATCGATCCCCACGGGCTGGGGCTGGGATTTGAACCTGGGTCCCCGGCACTGCAAAGTGAGCGCTTAACCCACTGAGCCATCCTGGCTTCCCCATCGGGCCTTTCAAATGACGAATTCTATCTTCTATTCAACCTAGGAGTGGGTTATAGATACATGGTGACACTCATCTATTAAAGAAATATTTATTAGGCATATGCTATGTGGCTGGCCCTGTTCTAAGGGCTGGCGATACATCCATTAATCCTTATGGAGCTTACTTGAAGTGAAAGAAAATAACCACACTTTCAAGTATAGATTTGTAATTGAGAAGTTATATGAAGTATAAGTACAGGTAATGCTAGAGAGCAATAGAGTACCCCCCATCAAATCTGAAATGTTTAGTGGTTGTCATTAGGAGCCTTTATCTGATGGCATTTTACTGATTTACTGTAAAAAGTTTTCTGAACATACATACATCCATGACCTCTATAGCACTTCAAATTCGTCTGGCACCAAAAGTCAATATAGCCCCCTCCCTGGGCTGCATGATTTCAGTAGTCCCTTTTATTTTCTTACAAAGAAGCTACTTAACTCTGCTTCTCATCTGAATCCACAAATTCAAGACACAACCCTCTTCCTGCAAGACACTTATGGACTAGACTAGAAGGAGGGCAATCATGGATCAAGGTCAACTCACATTTTAAACATTTGGAACAGAAAACTAGGGACCCTAGAAAAGGCAAAAGAAGAAAAGAGTAAGAAAAGATAAAAGGCATAAATAAATAAATAAATACAATAAAAGGAAACAGCAAACCATGGATTTAGGGATTAGAAGAGGGAAACAAGTACCCTGCATCAAAACTAATGAAAAAAAGCAATACGGAAGAAACTGCCCTATCTGAATTCTTCCTTTCCAATCAAGGCAAAAGCCATTTGCCCATATAATAGGATGCAAAACCTTCAGCTCTGGAGAGCAAGTTCATGCCAGACACCACCTCCTTCAGTGAGGTATTGAGAAGTTTTCAGCTCAGACATTACTCCAGTGTCTGCCTCCCATAATATGTGCCTGCCTATGGTCTTTCCAGTCTAGTCTTTGCTGCGGCTATCAGCCAATGAGATATCCTTGAGCAAAACAGCTAGGATTTGTTTCACTTTTCATTTTATTTTACTATTTTGTTTTGCATGATGATTCAAAAATAGATGGCTCATTTAATCTTGAAATAATCATTATTTAATTCTTAATTATGTTTGCCACTATCTGATTTCTTTTGTAGGCCAATGAAAACCTGAATGTCATCCATTTTTTGGAAAAATAAAGCAAGTGGTCAGAGGTGCATTGGATTTCTGAGTTTTCTACAATGATTCATGACCTGTTGATAAACTGCTAAAATGCCTCAAATAGGGGATCAGCCTAAACAAAAAAGTTTGAAAACATGAAAACTACTATATATCAACTATTCATTGAATTCTTCTTCCTTTTTTAAATAACCTGAGAAATGAGTTGTTGTCAACATGAATTAAACCAGCTATAACTTGACCTACCACGGCCTTATCTTCCTTTTATAAATATTGCTAGTTATTCTTCATTGATTGGTGTCCTTTCCATTTCTCAGGCAATTTAAAGGACAATTAACCTACCCCCAAATCTAGCAAATAATCAAGTTTCTCATACTCAGGTTATTAGCTGTGACCCCTTCCTTTTGTGATTCTTCACCCAGGTGACCTCTTACCAAGAGATTTTTCATTCTCATTTCACTATTAATATTCCTTAAATATATACTTACAATATGGACACAATAGCAACTAATGGGGGAAAAATAGATAACCTTTCCAAAAAACTCTACGGACCTAGTAGGAGAGAGAAGACCCTGACTCAAGTCCCTGACACCATTCACTGAGACCACACATGTGCCTCTCAACATTTATAAGAGGATAAAACTTCCTTTGACTTTTTCACTCAAAATCATCCCCAAACCTATACTTTGATGGATAGCTATAAGATCTTCAGAAAAATCTTAAATTAGTAGTTTCTAACTGTTTCCTAAATTACTCACTATTGTACCCAGGACGGCTTCTAAAACATTCCTTCTTTGCAGACCCAGCAAAATCTGTTTACTATAAAAATCAAGCATACATAAGTAATTTTATGCCAAGATATTAAATTTTTTAAATAGTCATAACTCAACATGCCCCACACAAAACTTTTGTTTATAACCATTTAGTAACAGAATAATTAAAATTCTGCCCAAAGAAAAGGTGAAATCAATCACAAACAACCAAAACGCTGATATTCCATTTGTCTGCTCATCTAAAATAATGTAAATGTGTTTTATTTCCATGTGTGCACCATTTCGGCCATTATATGATGTGCTAGAGTTATTGCATTTACAGAATAAATTAGAAAGGCAACTATATCTCCAGCCCTCGTGCAAGCCACATATTTTTATAATTATGTGGCTGAACACCAAAATTTATGTTCACTTGATACAAGGATAAGGTAACAGGTAGAAAGGAACAGACTCCAGCCTCATCCTTTCCATTGTTTTCCTTCTCCCAGCCACATCTCAGCATCTCTAAGTGATGGCAAAAATATGTCCTCATCCTGATTAATGCCACGTTATAAAACAAATAGTATAAGCACATTCGGAACTGCATGGAAAAACTGTTAAGGGAACAATTTAGGCCTCTCATGTTAAGTCTGTTTGGATGTGCAGCGCTCTGAATGGTCCTGTCATTGGTAGAATGGGAGCGTCTGTACCCACAATAGCCCCCTCTCCTTCCTGGAGAAACCTCTGCAGGCTACAGGCTAAAGGAGACCACCTGTCCTCACTCTCCCTCCACGCAGTACAAAGCCTGAGACAGAAACCTGATGACCTAGAAATGGGACCACACCACCAATTTAATTTGGCTCCGGGCCAGGCATTGTGCATAGCAGTGGTGGAATAAAGATGATAAGCGTAGGGTCTCTCTGCTCTTCAAGTGTTTGCACTTGGTGGCCAACAGAAACATAGGTACCAGCACCTTGGACACAAAGCAGCCTGGAATAGAGGCAAATGCAAAAAGCTGTGGGAGCAAAGCGTTGAGAGAGATGTATTCCCACTGGGGATATGGGAAAACCTGGTGAGAGAATGGGGTTGGTCAGGGCCATGGATGAAGGGTGGGACTTCCCCAGATTAAAGTGAGGAAAGGAGCAGGTCTCCTAAGCAAAGGGGACGACCCGGAAGCCCTTACGTGCCCTTAATTGTAAAAGCAGATAATAATAGTCTAGGTCAGAGGTGGCGAACCTATGGCATGCGTGCCCAAAGTGGCATGCAGAGCAATTATTTCAGCACACGGAGCTGTGAATACCATTTAAAAAATTATTGATTATGCTCTTATAGACATAAAAATAATTGATACCTCTATCTCACTCGATGGGTTGGCACGCGAGTCGAGCGAGTATACTCTTATTTCATAAACTTTGGCACTCAATCGCCAAAAGGTTCGCCACCCCCGGTCTAGGTAATTCACTGGGTGGTTTTGAGAATTAAATATATGCAGAGTACCTGGCATTAGTAGGCACTATAAAAGCTCTAGCTCTTACCAAGGTAAGGCCAGAAGTGCACAAGTGACAGCTTTAGACTCCAGGAAAAACTAACCATGTCCTCTTGTTACCGTCTCCATAACTGATCTATTTCAAGCCCCCACACGGGACAAATATCTAAAGTCAAGAGGAAGTAGGAACGTTAGTGTTTTTCTTTTATGAGAACATGACTTTTGTGGAACACAGGAGCAACGTGATCTTTGCAATTCACCCAAGGTGTAGCAATTGTGCTGGCAAATCTTAACCAGAAATGACAAACTCAGCTTCCACCGCAGGACAGGGTTTCCTGGGGATGCCCTCAGTGAAGCAGGGGCCTCCTACATGGCCCAGGGCTTCTGCAGCTGGCCAAGCAGTGGTTGCTGCTATGCATTCTTAGATCCAACAACTACCGTCTTCTCACTTACATGTCTTCATCTGTGAAATGTGGACAGTGATACTGTCACTGAGGGTCACTGAGGATTAAATGATATCAGACACATTACGTACTTAGCCTGGGGCCTGGCACTGTAGGTGTTTAGTAAATATTAACAAATATTAACTCCTGTCGTTAGAACAGTAAAGATTGGCTTGGCTGGGACAGCCTGTCTGGCTTCTAATTTGGTAAAGATGAGACTTCTTAGAGGAGGCACCGGAAAGAAAAACAAGGAGAGGAGAGGGAAAGAGGACTTAAATGTGGTTTTCCCTCCTGCTAAGAGGGCCCCTGCACTCAATAAACTAGAAGGACCGTAGCTGAACTCACAGGCTTTAAAAATCATAGTTGATTTTTAAAAGCAGGTCTTTTTAAAGATCAATTGTTTACAGAACTGAAGGGCTGCCCTTGGAAGAAGCTCCGTCCTAAAGCCTGCTGACAACCCACAAAAAGCCAGAATGTGCCATCTCTCCATGAAGCTCCCTTCATCCATAGGATGAACAGACACCCGCCCTGTTTTAAACGGGACAGAAAACAATGACACTGTCCCGTTTCAAATGGTATGTATGGTCAGCCTACTCCACGCTATTGTCTGATGGCTGCTGCCTCCTCTACCCCAAATCAACCAGAAACCAGAGAACCTGAAAGCTGAGCTCCAGCTAACATTATTTAAATGAACTGGCTGTTACATGAACCTTAAACCACATGTCATTTGCTGTGGGGCTGCCCTAGGCCAAGAAACATTAATACAGAGTTCCCAGCTCACAATCAGATTGTGTTCCAAACGTGCATGTGGAAGGCTGTGGTTTGAAAAGCAGAATTCACTTTCCCAAAGAGGAGATGTTATAAACGGGGATTAGGGCCACAAGCCAGCTCACAAAACTCCATCATAGAGCTAAACACTGTACATGTTAGCCAAAAAAGGGTAGAATTCAATGTTACAATGCTAACCATTAAAGGCCAAGATAAACAAAATTCATCTTTCATTTGTCTTGAGTACTAGCATTTAAGTGAAAAGGCAGATTTAATTAAAGGAGGATGAAAAGGTCTGTCCAGTGAGGCTAAGGGGCCAGGAAAAACTGTAGTCAGTAATCTCGACAGTTGAGAATCGGACCAAATGTCCGTCAATTCTAAGAGGCTACTTACTGTCTGTACCTGCAGGCCAACCTCTAGCACCCAGAGAGGAGGAGAGAAGGGCAGGAGGGTTGGGGGTGGACTCAAAGGCAGTGAAGCCTAGTTATCTCTGTGCAGCCATTTCATCGGCAAAGGTAAGACCTGGTTTCTATGTTCCTCTCCTTTTAGAAACAATTGCCCTCATTAATCAGTAGGGCCCTGACCTCACAAATCACTGACTTGTAGAATTCTTGGTGCCTCTTTCATACTGATTTCTGAGATCCGACAGAGCTCCTAGATACTCACATTGCCTGGACAGTGTGAGTTTGACACCCTGGCCCCCATTTCAACTGAATCTGTTACTGCCGTGCCTTTGACAGTTGTCTCGACTTCCTCCACTGACTCCCTGTGACCAGCACGGCACCTGGTTGAAGACATTCTGAATCACGCATTCTAGCTGTAATGCCAAGGATCGAATACGCATCTTATTTGTAAATATTAGCAAGACGTGAGAAAAGAGGACATGAGTACATAGGGGGGAAATGTTACTTGAAAAGGGATCATTTGTAAAGTAACAGAGGGGACTTCTGCAAGATCTAACCGTTGTGTGGCACCATCAGCCCAAGGCCGTTTGGTTTTCCTCAGAGGACAGTAGAGAAAGGGGGAAAATTCATGAGTGACAGTCAGGGAGTGGGTAGGAAGTCTGCAGGGAGCCACTTTGCAACAAGTCAGTTAACATCTCCAAGGCATTCCTGGGAGGCGTGCACTAACTGGCATATATGTATATGCAATAATTCCCTTAAAATGACCAAAGTCTCGAAATTTGATTTCTTCAATGTGATTTATATCCCTTGACCATTTTCTATTCATTGACCCTCTCTTAAAATTAATTCCTAACAGTTCTGTTTTTTTCTGCGGATCCATCATTGACAACTAGAAATATGCAAAAATATTCTCTCTGTCTGTGGCTTGCTTCTTTTTAATGGCAAGCTTTTTATTGCACAGAAATTTTAAATTTTAATGCATACTAATTTATTCATCATTTACTTCATGAATTTGGGTTGGGTTTTGGGTTGGTTTGTTTTTTTGAATTTTGATTAATATGTTTTACTATCCTGAGATGAGAAAGCTATCCTTTTACATCTTCTTCTTAAAATTTTGCTCTTAAAACTACCTGTTCTGTCTTGGGCTGGCATAGTCTTTTTCAGATGACTAAGCCAATTGCTGAATAGGCCATCCTTTCCCTGCTGAATTGCCACTCCTCTCATAAAACGAATTTCCTGTGAAGGTAGGGGGCCATTGGGTCTTTCTATTCTGTCCCTTGGGAGTCTATTTCTCTATTCCTGCACCAAATTCCATACTTCATTGTCTAGCTTTTCTTGACTCTACTTTGTTTTTCAAGCATCTTTAGAACATTAGTTCATTTCTTCCATGTGGTCATTACAATCACCTAAGGGCTCTAGACTGGCAGACGGCAGGAGGATACAGGGACTACCGCTAACAGGGATACAGTTCATCTATCCCATAACTTAGGACAGACTCAGCTGCCAACCATCTGATTTGGGAAACAAAGTTGCAAATTAATTTACTGTGGCTGGGGGAACTATTCCAGAAAGCAGCGGTTAACTGACTGGGAAAGAAGATATTGGTCTGGCCATCTGGAATTTGGTGACAAAGGAACTGGGTATGACAGGAAAGTAGAGTAGAGCACATCCATCACTAACAATGGGGGAGGAGTGGACTTTTTCAGCTCTGTTCTCTTATGACTGTTGAGCTAAAGCCAGAAGGAAGATGACTACCCTTGTGTTTACATGTGTCTCCAGTGAAATACGTGGACATTTCTGGTGTCAGTCAACCCAGGAGGAGTCTCCTATCAAGGAGTCAAAACTGATATAATGATAACAGGCCAGACTTTTATAGGAAAGGGAAATTCTGGACCTCTTTGGGAAGGGTGAGGGAGGCTCACAAAAGAATCTAGAAGGATTCGAAGACATCTTGAGCTGGAGAGAAAAAAGTAGCCTTTGCCACATGAAAGCCAGGTCAGAAGTCAAGTAGGGAGGCTACATGTCCAAATGGACTCGTTATCTGTGTTCCCCTAAGTCTGCTGCTCTTTCAATATTCCCATTTTCAGGGATGGCAGCACCAGCTGCCAAAATACCAGGCCGCTCCATCCACATGCCTGGACATCGTCCTTAACCATCAGTGAAGTCTTATAGTCTATCACCCAAATCTTTAGGCTCTATCCACACCTGTCCATTGCCCCTCCACCCCATCCCTGCACACACTACATACCGTACACACCAACACCACTGCCACCCAGAGCTGGAGCTGCAGCAATCACTTTCTAACTGGTACCCCTGTCTTGGGTCATAGCTGAACCCTCTTCAAGACAAGTCTAGTAAGGTCTTTTTCTTGCTAACTCCTCTGTCATGACTTCCCATTCTCCCCAGGCTCCACTCCAAACTGTTCCATCCGATTTACACAGACGTTGGAGATCTGACCCCTGATGACCTCTGCAGAAAACTTCCTGAGTGGTAAGGAGTCCAGACCATAAAGTCAGTTCTTCTCTGTGTTCCAATTCCCACCGCAACACCTACTCGCTTTGAAACTTGAACCAATGTTTGCTCCTCTCCGGGCTTCTGTGACCTCACATGTAAGATGGAGATAGTGAATACCACCTACCTCATGGGGTCTTTATGGGGGCTGAAGGAGTTAACACAGGGGAGCAGGAAGCGCTCACCACAATAGATTGCACTGGATGCTTGTCTCTCCATCCTGCTAGGCTGGCGGGTTGCCTCCATCTCTTGGTCAGTCCCCACTGGTAGCTCCTTTGAGGGGTTGAAAAACACGAGCCATCACAAGCTGGAGTGGAGGAAGCCATCCTGTGAGTCTGGACAATCTAGCTGTCGGGTCCCTTTGCCTACGGGCCTACATGGACACCCAAGCATTCCTGAAGGCTTACCAGAGCGTCCCAGGCTCGGGCCTGAGGCCAACACGAAGGAGAAGGTCCATTGGAAGCGCCAGGGACAAAGGCAAGTTGTGGGTGATTTCCCAGGTAAAGGGCAGGTCCCAGAAGTGTCACCCGGGCCAAGAGGGTCTGTGTTCTCTCCCCACAGCAGTTTCTCTCCTTTGTCCTCTGCGAAGGGAGCCGTCCCACATGATTAGAACTGCACAGACAGGAGAGGGAGGGCAGGGGGGCTGGAGAAAGGAGCGCACCTGCGGATGCAGGAGAGGTGGGTCCCCGCCTTTGGACAACCACCTGAGCTCTTGTCTTGTGAGAAACACTGCTGGAGGGTCGAGCTGAGGGGAGAGAAAACCACGTCTCCTCCTCCCTCGCTGCCCCAGCTTCGATTCTGGCTCTCTGTGCCCCCACCGCGCTTCCTACCTACCTCGGAGCCGGTTAGCCCCGTCACCCGGGAATAGGGACGGTGGCTGACCATGGCTTCGCTACCGCGGGGCCCGAACCCCCGGGGTCCTCACCGTCCGGGCTGGTGGTGACGCCCTTGCGCTCCCCTGGTTTGGGGGCGTCGGGCGCGCGCGGAGGTCGAAGGCGGGGGGCGCGCAGCCCGGGCGGGGCCGCCCCCCGCGGCTCCCCTTCTGCGGACTCCCGGGGGCGCGTGGGGCGGCGGAGGCGACCCCCCGGCACGAGCAGGTACAGAGCGAGGGGCACGGGCCAGGGTCCCACGGCTCACGCAGGGCTGGGCGGCGGCAAAGAGCAGCCTCCAAGGCCCCCGCCCCCAAGGGATGAGAACCTGCCCGGGATGGAGGGACGAGGACCCTCGGGAAAAGGCTGGTGGCTTCACCTTGCCCCGACCCACCCCAGGGAAGCTGAGCTCTCCTCCATTTCTCTCCCTCTCCTCCTGCTCTCCCTCCCCTCCCCCCATCCCCGCCTCCCCTCTTCCCTCTTCCCTCCTCCCTCCTTCCTTCTTCCCTCCCTCTCTCCCACCCTCTCCTCCAGGGGCTCATCCCTACCCATTCCCTGCCCGCGCTCCTGGCTGCCCGTCTCCTCCCTTCCGGGCGGAAGGCGCCAGGAGAAGAGCCAGGGCGTTGAAGGCAGTCAGCTGAGGGGCGAGGAGTGTGCACCCGCCTGGACTCTGATTCCCAAGCGCAAGCGTGCACCCGAGGGCTGTGGACACGCGCACGGCTGGGCTCTACCCCCGCGTTTCTAACTGCTCACCCCTGGGATCCGGGCCTGATCCTTGGCCAGTCTCACTGTTCCCAGGAGGGGTTGCTGCTCACGCTCGGAGAAGCATTGCGTTAGCCTTTGCTTCTGCTGGTGGTGACTTCAAACCCAACCCTTAGTTCATTTTTCATTCATAGGACAATTCTTAGGCCGTGACTAAGCCCCAGGCGCTGTGCTGTGCTTGGGGGTGGGGGTGGGCGTGCAATTAGAGATGGACCTTTAGAAAGCTCTGGGAGCGTCTGTCCTGACAGGGAGAGAACACAAGGACAAAAATAACTCAGAGAGAAGGAAGAGATTACTTCCCCCCAAACAGGTTCAAGTGAAACTTCATAGGATTTCTAAGAAGCAAGAGATTGCTCCTTGCAGGGGGACAGCAAGGCTGGTGGGGGTGCATGACATTGGAGTTTGGTCTTGGAGGATGGATGAGATCTGGCCAGCTGGTCATGAGGGGGAATGAGAATTCTAGGTGGACAGGGTGAGACCCCAGCCCATCCTGCCCTGTGCAGCCCCACGCCCACCTGTGGAATGAAACTATGTGGAAAACCACTGATGGGCAACTATGGAGACTGCTCTGGGCCCTCCCCCTTCTCTCTGTCTCTCTCTCTGTCTCTCTCTCTCTGTCTCTCTCTCTCTCTCTCTCTCTCTCTGTCGAAAATACAAATAAATCTTAAAAAAAAAAAAAAAAGTTCTAGGTGGAGATGACCGCAGACCAAATTGCTTGCAGGTGAAAAGAAAAAATAGTGAGGGGTGATCATGGGGAAAGGTGGGGGGTGGGGGAAATATTCACTATGACTTGTAGAAATCCAGAGTTCATGGAGGTTTGCAAAGTCTCCATCCCCACCCCAGAGCTACTGACTTAAAGTCTGCATTTTAACCAGACTCCTGGGTGATGGCTTTTAGCTGTCAAGGGACCAAATATGAGTGGATTCGCCGTGATCAAGGGAAGGCAGCATGTGGGTACACTCTGTAGTTCATCCAAAAGCTCTCCCTGGGCACAGTCTCTGTCCCCTCCAGCTCAGTATTGGAGGGCATGGCTGGACTAGCCCCTTCCCTGTGCCAGGCTTTAAAGTAACCCAACAGGAGAACACAAGAAAGCTCCACCCCATTAATTTAACAATAAAATTTAAAAAACAAACAAACAATAAAACCGCTCCAAACAAGTAGTGCCTCTGGTGAGCTCTGTCTCTAAAACCATAGAGATGATATTTACTCATTGGCCTTGTTTAAGATATCAGCAAAACATGATTTTTAGGGGTTCTTAGATTTCCAAAACCCAGCTCAAAACTGCCCATCGGGAGGCCACCCTCTACAAACTCGATTGCACAGAGCCTCATCTTGTTCTCAAATATTGATTGATAGCAACCTGGTTACTGTTTTGTTTCGGTGTGTGTGTGTGCACGCAGAGGTGCGTTTTAGTTCCATCTGCAAACATTTTATTAGGACTTTCATCCTAAATTATTCCAGTACTAGAGAACATGGCTATTTTTCATCAATTGGCTTTTCTATGTAATGCTGTCAAACACTAGCTAAGAAAACAAGGACACTGTGAGAAGTGTTCTTTTTGTGTTTTTCAGATCTCTCACACAAAGCTTTCTGCAGATGATGAGAGGAAGTAAGTGATTCGTATTTTTTATTGTCATTATATTAAACATTAGATTCCCAGCTAAATAGTTTCTGAAATTAAATGAAGCCATCATTTTAGTTGTCAATTTCCCAGGCTAGAGGAGGGTTAGCATAGCCAGGTACGCACAAAGGTAGTGCTCTGTGCAATCCCAAAGCTGGGTTTATATATCCTGCCATATAAGGCAATGTCAACTTATTGTTTATTTTAGGCATACGATGCATGTGGTTTTCTTTACATGCTGTCTCCCCTGCGTTCTGGTACCCACTGTGGGGCCATTGGGTCGCTGTGGGCATGACATGAAATGAAAATGAACAGTTCTTCCTTTTCTGCATTAATCAATTATGAATGTATTCTAATCAAAATAGAAAATACTTATTACATCTGCATAGTATCTCATACTTTCCACAGTACTTCCACGTAGGTTAACCGTTTCAGTTGTGTTTTTCTTACATATAAATGAAATAGATTAATGCCATAAAACACATTTTGTTTTATAGCTATACAAGTCCTACTTGAGACTGGTGATAGATTTGCTCTTCTAGCTACATGGCCTAAGTTGAAAGTCTATTCATTACATAGAATATTAAATAATTATTTTGGATTTGGGGCTGTAAAAACTATAATTTTGGGGGTACCATTTTCTCTTCACTCCTTAATGAGCTTTTAGAATTCATTCTTGTTTCCCAAGGCCAGCTTCCAACACAAAGGCTAATGGCCAAGTGCTTTTATTCAGGTTGCTTCCCTAATAAGGACTTCAGCATCTTTGTTTGATCAATAGTTTCAGTTCATCTATGACAGTTTGCAGTACTGACATTCTGAGATTTCTGTCTCAAAGAAGCTACACTCAGGCAGGAATCTTTACTCTGCGGGCTCATTTCTGCACATTCTCCAGCAGGGGGCACCCCTGGGATTCGGATGGGCCCTTTTCTGAGCCACTGCTCTGCTCTTCATAGCAGCTCTGTAGAAATGCTAGTAATGAGAGAGAACCCAACTCCACACACAAATACCTTAAGAGGTCACAATCTAGTGGCACAGAATATTGCCCTGACTGGTACTGTCACGAAATGCATGCAGTCATAAGAGGAAACTTTAAGAGATTTTGTGACTGACGGTGCCCCACTGGGTATGAGAGATAACGCTAACCAATATTTAGAAAGTAATCGATTGGCAATATTCATAATGTCCTCTCCTCTTCCCTAATCTTGACCCTGGACCACTCTGTCTTGCTCTAGGCCTGTGGTTCCCAATCTTAACTGCATCTTAAAAGCACATGGGTGGGGAATTTTTTTAATTGCAGATCCCTTCCTAGAAATCTGTATCAGTTTGCCAACGTTTACCATAACAAAATGCCACAGCCTGAGAGGTTTCAACGACAAAGATATACTTTCTCATAGTTCGAAAGATTAGACCTCTAAAGTCAAGGTGTTGGCGGGTTTTGCTTTTTTCTGAGGCCTCTCTCGTTGGGTTGTAGATGGCCGTCTTCTCACTGTGTCTTCACATGATCTTCTGTATGAATGTGTGTCTTAATCACTTATAAGATACCAGTCAGATTTAATTAGGGCCCACATATATGACCTCATTTTACCATAATTACCTCTTTAAAGTCCCTATCTCCAAATTAAGTCACATTCTGAGGCATGGTGGGTTAGGCCTTCAACAAACGAATTTGGGGTTGGGGTGACACAATTCAGCCCAGCGATGGTGTTTTTAATTGATATGGGTATTGGATTTATCCTTTAATTCTTTTAATAGGTACAGCTTGGGCATTGTGATTTTTAAAAGGTCCCCAGTGATTTTAACTTCCAGCCAAGGTCAAGAACCACTACTCTAGACTTCTTCAAGGCCCCTTCTGGATAGGAGGTAAAAAAGGTGACATACTCAGTGGTTTTCTCTCCTATTGTGCAAAATTAAGTGTCTGACTACAAACTGAAACACTGAGTCATCACCTGAATGTGTGGCCTATCGAAGATAATACTTAGACCTCTTCTTTCTCCTTACAATGAAAATAATTTATACAACTCATTCAGGAGTTTTCTGTAGCCCTCTGGATAATATCTCCCCATAGGTATGATCTGCAAGATATCCTTTTACTGGGAAAGTAGTGGAGTGGGGTAGGAGAGTAGGAAGGGGGCATCAAATATATGGTGATGGAAAGAGAGCTGATTCTGGGTGGTGAGCACATAGTGCGATGCATAGACGATGCAACGTAGAATTGTACACCTGGAACCTGTGTCATTTTTACCAACCAATGTCATCCCATTAAATTTAACAATTGAAAAAAATATATATCCTTTTACTTGAGAATATTAGAAATTACTTGAAATTAGCAATATTTTACTATTTGTGACTTGCAAAATCGACAATTTTATATGAGTCAACCTAATAATTATTAGTATTTCTCGTGTCGGGACAAATAAAATATGTGCTTTGCAGTTTTAGAGCAATCCTGTGAGGTCCAGAGGAATCATTATTTTAAATTTGCAAATGAGGAAACTGAGGCCCAGAGACCATAACTGACTTTTGAAAGGCTATAGGGTGATGTAGTGGCAGAACCAGGAATGGAACCCGGGTCTTTCCAGGCCCCAATCAGGAACCACTTAACTTGAAAGAACAAGGCCAAAGCTAAAACCGAAACCACATGGAACCGCTAAGAGCTGAGAATAGGTTTTGCTGATAAACTCAGATTCCTCCTCTCAGCTACCCCTCTCCTAAGCCTGGGGGAAAGGAGGGAACCAAGAAAAACTTAGGAAAACCTTGCAGTCAAAGCTTTAAAAACCCGACATTGGAAATGCCCAATGGCTTCCTATGACCGCAGTCTACATTTTTTGCTAAATGGGCAAAGGTTGAGGCCTGTTTTAGATGACCTCTTTGCCGGTTCCAGCCTGCAGCAAGAGAGGATGTACAAGATGCACCAGGGCCACGAATCCATGCACGTGGAGATGATCTTGGTCTTCCTGTACACCCTAACCATTGCCCAGATAGTGCTAGTGCAGTGGAGACGAAGGCATGGCTGGTCCTACAATGTGAGTGAGTGACACAGCCGGGTGGCTGCTAGAAGCCAGCCCCTCTTGCTGTCACGTCCCTCGTTTTAACACTTTGAAGGAAATGATTTGGTTTAAGTTAGTGGTACTCAACCTGGTGCATGGGTGCAATTTTGCCCCCAGGAGACATTTGGCTACATCTGGGAACATTTTTTATCCTGACTCCTCAGTGGGAGGAGGGGGGATGGATGGGACGTGCTACTGGCATCTGTTACTGAACCTGCACAGGTCAGCCCCTCAAGACGAAATGTCAGCAGTGCCCAGGTTGAGAAGCCCCAGCTGAAGGCAACCAATTTTCCTTTCGTGCATGAGCAGCTTCTACCAATAGCTCATTGTCATAAATCATTAGGTATTGGAAATTAAAACAATAATGAGATACCAATACATGCCTGTTAGAATTGCTAAAAAATAGAAATAAATAAAAATAATAAAAAACAAAAACAAAAAAACGATCAAAGAAGGCGGCATGAGAGGAGCACGCCGATAACTGCCTGGGAAGGGCCTTGTGAACAAAGGGGAATCCACAGGGGAAACCCTGAGAAGAAACTTCAACTAAGAGAACCACACAACGCAGAACAACACACAAAGGTTAGAGAAAAAAGGGGAGAGCGGGAGAGGGAAAGGGAAGCAGCGGTTCGGGGACAGAGACTCGGAGCGCGGCCCGGGGCTGGCAAAAACAAAGGGAGATTGGGGGACGACGGTCACAGTGGAGCTGGATCGAGGGCGGGCTGGAAGCCGAGACCTAGGGAGCGTGGAAGCCCCACAAGACTGTGGACAATTTAACATCCCAACTCAAGGGGCGACACGCGGTGCCCTAATCAGATCACAGAGCCTAAAGTGGCACGGGGACTGTGGGGCAGGGCGGCGGCACTTCCCGGCGGGCGGGGTGAGAGCAGGGCACCAGCCCGCAGCAGCTCAGCACCCCTGATTTACGGAGGAGATGGACTGTGAGGGGGCGCCTTCTGAGGACAGGGCTCTTGGAGGGAGGGCTGGGGCTTGGGTGGGCACAGCTGCAGTGGACGTGCTTGGAGTGACTCCGGCGGTCTCAGCAGAGCCGGGAGCGTAGAGCGGCTGCCGCCCCAGCTACGGCCTGTGCGCGCAGGGCTTTCGGCGCCCCGCCCACCGGGCCTCTGGGGCGTTGCAGCCCGCACGCGCGCAACTGGGCTGCTGACCGGGTCGCTGCGGTGTCATTGCCTGCGCGTGGGACTGCGCGGCCGACCGGGGCCTCTGCCAAGCCCCAGCCCATCCAAGTGCTGCCCTGCGGGTGTGGCTTACAGATACGATTGAAGGAGGGGCAGCCAGGCAGAGGGGAGAAAGACTGGAGCTCCTGTGCCCCGCCCATACTGAACCACCAGCCCCCCTGCTGAAAGAGGAATCTGCTATTGTGTCTCAGGCCTGCCCTAGCTCCTACTCACATGCCCCCACCTCTGGCCACACCTTTACTACCCTGCTATCTAACAGCTAAGACAGCAACCTGAAGTACCCCAAGACACAGAAACTGTCTGCTTCCCTCAACCCTCTCCCAAAATCTCCTTCTCCCACAACTGAGCCCAAAAGAAAAAATAAAGAGAAGCCCATCTGATAGGCAAACCCCCAGAGGGAAAACAGACTCATGTGTAAAGCAAAAAGAACCACATCAAACACAATGCACACCTCAGAAGCCAAAGCCCCTCCAGAAGATCAGGGGCAGTCTTTAGTAAAGGACCTTGCACACTTGGAATCAAATCTACGTGAAACAGAATTCAGGGCTGCATTAATCAAGACACTCAGAGAGCTCACTCAATGCTGGCAAAGTACCCAGACACAGTTAAATGACCTCAACAAGAAATTTTCTGAGCAAAATGAGTACTTTACCAACAA
>PVKE010012642.1:0-37944 GCA_004027555.1 Craseonycteris thonglongyai
TCCCCTCCCTCTCTCCCTCCCCCCTCCTCCCCCTCCCTCAGGCAATCACCCAGCTATTGAGTGTATCCATAGGTCTCTGTCTTTGTAACTTTCAGTTTTATATTCCACCTATAAGTGATGTCATATGTTTCCTGATTCTTTCAGTCTGACTTATTTCGCTTAATAAGATGGTCTCTAGTTCCATCCATGTTGCCAGAAATGACTGTATTTCATCATTTCTTATCGCTGAGTAGTGTTCCATTGTGTAAATGTACCACATCTTCTTTATCCAGTCACCTATCGAAGGGCGTTTTGGTTGTTTCCATGTTCTGGCCACTGTGAACAGTGCTGCGATGAACATGCAGGTACAAACATCTTTAAAGATTAAGGTCTTCAGGTTTTTTGGGTAGATGCCCAGTAGAGGGATGGCTGGGTCATATGGTAATTCCATTCGTAATTTTTTGAGGAATCTCCATACAGCCTTCCAGCATGCATTATTTTTTTTAATTGAGGTATAATTGACATATAACATTCTATTGGTTTTAGGTACAGCAAATTTCTATAGATTGTGAAATGATCACCACAATGTCTAGTTAACATCTGTCATCATACATAATTACAATTTCTTGTGCATTTTTACTTTATCCATCAAGAAAGTTATCTCTGAGCCCAGGCCACGTTTACCGGACTGCAAAAGGAGCCTATGGCTGGAAACTGGTAACGAGCCCTGAGCTCATGCATCCCATACCCATGTACGGCCAAGTCCCAAAGACAGGCACTGGGGTGGGCTGGGGTGGGGGGTCTTACTCAGCCGGAACAGCAGTGGGGCCCAAGCTGGACAGTAACCACAGCCTCCTCCACCGGGTGCCTGCCTGATGCGAATCCATCACTGAAGCCTGGGAACCTTGTGCGTGGCTGTTACTGTCTCCATTTGTGGTGAGATGCTGAGTGCCCCAGACAGGGGTTGGCTGTAGCTGGGGCAAAGCATGGGGTCCAACAGCAAATCTTTGAGCCTCAATGAAAAAGTAAATAATCTTTAAAAGGAGGAATTACTTACAACAGGTAATTCCTATCATAAGAAAGTACTCCAAAGGCCCTGCTCTTATCACCGTTGCATTAGGGAAAGTTTTCTGAGGGAGGAGGCTTTGGGAAGGAACAGGACAGAATGGAAAGGGAGCAGGGAGGGGCTGCTGGGCTAGAGCACTGCTATGCAAAAGCCCAGGGGCAGGGGTGCCTGAGCAGAGGAGGGAATGGAGAGATGACATCAACTCTAAATAAGGTGGCACACAGGTGCAGAGGACTTGATGGGAGCACCCAAGAGGGAGCCAACAACAGCATCAGAATCAAAGTGACCTAATAGTCTCGGGGGGTGCCCCAGCTGCAAAACTGGGGAGGCCACATTCTAGGCAGAGGGACCAGACAGAGCAAAGACCTAGAGGCACAAACATGTGTGGCCAAGAGAATGGACTGTTGTGGCTGCAGGGGCAAGAAGGGGCCAGAGTGACAGGGTCCAAGGCTGGAAGGACCAACTGACATGCCTCTGGTGCCAGTCTAAGGCTTTTGGTGTCCACTCCATGGTCAGTGGGGGTTGACTCTTCTAGGTACAAGGACCACCCACCCCGGCAGCTGTGCAGAGAATTAGGAGGGCAGAGACACGAGTTCAGATGCTGGGCTGGCTATGGTGGGGGATGTGAGAGCTATGTGGGTCCTTCCAGAGAGGCGGTCAAGGGGACTCGGCGACCAGCTAGAGGGGTGGAGGCTGCAAGAGGTGGAGGAGACGCAGGGCCTCCAGGGTTCCTAGCTGAGTGAATGAACAGATGTTCTCCTTGAGCGTGTTGAGTCTGAGGTCTTGGTGGGCCTCCAGGGCCTCCTAAAGAGTCTCACCGGGATTCCTAAATCTCCCCCTAAGATTCTCAGGGGCCATGAAGTGTGGCTCAGGATGAGGGTGGGTCTTGTGTAGTGGGCCTTCATGGGGACCTGAAGGGGTACTTCTCAGAGGCAGAAGTTGGAGAGGGGAGCATGTCAGGGCCCTGGGGCTCCTCCCTCTGTTGGCAGAGGAGTTGCTAGTGAGAGATGCCCAGGACACAGGTCAGAGGGGTCAGGGGTCAGGCTAGGAAGTCCTGGGATGCTGTGGTTAGGGACCCAGGCTGCATTTTCAGTGACAGTGAGCTCAGTTCCCCCACAGCCCCTGAAGACCCACCTGACAGTCCCAGTCAGTCAGGGGCACCGGGACCCCACTCCTGCAGGGCAGTGCTCTCATTCTGGAGCCCCCGGGCAGCTCGGAAGTTGTATGTACGTCTCTCCTTGAGTCCTTCAAGTCCATTGGATCCTTTTGGCACCAGAAAGCATCCCCCCTCCCACACCCCCACTTTCTCAAGCTGAAGCAAGGAGTCAGCCTCCTAGGAGACAAGTCAGAGCCTGCCCTGGGTCCTGCCCCAGCCCCTGGCCCGCTCCAGCCAGCCTCGAGCCCGTACCAGCCTTACCTCACAGCCCTCACACCAGGCCTGAGAGAGCCACTGCATCCCCTGGCTTCTCACTGGAGGAAACGACTTGTCCCAAACCTCAGCAGCTGACTCCCTCCCTGCTTCATGTGAGCCGCAGGAGGGAGCTGGGACTGTGACCTCCATCCACATGGACCTCCCTGGGCATGCTAGGGTGGGCTCAGAGACCACCAGCCCTGAGTCAGTCTTTCAGGCTAGCTTTCAGACGCCTTCCTAACTCACGTCGCTAATGAGTGCATGCTGCATCTGTGGGTCCCTGGGAGCAGCCAGTGAAGACAAGGGAAGGGAGAAGGGACGGAGTGTGTCCTGCTGTACAGTGGGCTCCAACCACAACGTCCCTCCTAGCAGTCTGTTGTAGGGACTGAATGACATGGAGAACAAGCCCCTAGCCCATGATGCAATGGCCTCTGGGGGATAACAGCCCAACCTTCCAGGCCCTGTGGAAAGCACAGACATAGTGTGACCCATCCTCCCTTTCTGTTCTGTCCCAGGGCCCAGGAGTTGGAAGTCCATGCAGAACCTGCTCCACTGTCGCTTAAATAGCGAGAAGAGGTGGTGGCCACATGGGCAATCCCCAGCCCCAGAGACCTCTTTACTTGGCCTCCATGAGCACTTGTACCCGCTCACTGCAGCTCATCTCAAGCACGCGTCAGGGAGAAGCAAATCAGCCTGCTGACCTTCACTGAGAGGCCATTGCTGATGGCCTGGAACCTCTCGGAGGTACCGTGGTTTAAAAGAGGAGGCTTGTTAATCAGGCTGGGTTTCTGGCAACCTAAGTGAAGCAAACAAAATGTGGGCAGGTGAAGACCAATTGTTTTCTTTTGGGGAAGGGGCAAGGGCAATAACTAGACTATTTCTCCCTACCTGCTGTTTCCAAGGAGAGGGGTTGGAGCGGGTATCCCTGCCCCTTGTCCTGGGTTTTGCTTGTCCTGGGAGAGGGGTGAGGGGGTGGTGCAGGAAAGGGCTCCAGTGCCTCCCCCAGCAATGACAGCACCAGGAGGGTCAAGAGGAAACCTGGAGGGGCTGTTGGAAAGAAGGGGGTGAGGGGAGTAGGGCTGCAGAGCTGGAGAAGCCATTAGCAGTACTGATGAGGCTGAAGTCAGCCCTGGCAGCCCCAGGGCAGCGCAGGAAAGAAAAGAGCTGTTATTCACAGAGGGCAAAGATGGCTCCCGGTAGGGCCACCCCACATAGGCAGCCACGGGGTGGGGGGTGTACAGGCAAGTCCCCAAGCCCCGGGGATGGATGTCCCTCATGGAGACAGGGGTGGGGGGGTGGGGGGGTGGGAGTGAGTCTGCAGACAAAATGTTAGGAGCCCCTGTCTTGGGTCCGGCTCCAGCTGCCCAGGACTTTCTGCAAGAGCAGGCGAGGCCCAGGAGCCACCCCCACCCCCTGGGGTGGTAGACGGGCCGTTTGATCAGTGAGTGTGTAAATCAGGATTTTATGGATCGCTAATTCACTGCTGGAGCGGGGGCCCCCAAATTCCTCTGTGCCCCAGAATGCTTAGTCTTGAGCTTTCCCCTGGGAGGGGAGAGAGGACAGTCCCCTACCCCCACCCCTCCTCCAGTATCTCCTCCCAAGGCCCCAGGCTTTGTCATTGCAGGTTGAGCGGTTCAAATGTGCTAATACACTCCCTGGGGGCCACTGGGGAGTGGGACTCACTCCTCAGTTCTGTGATTGGCCAAGAGATCATGGAGCAGCTGAGGGTGAGGACTGTGTGCCCCTGTTTGAAGGGCGGGGGTTGGGGGGTGTCCAGCCTACTCAGAGTATGGGCCAGAGACAAAGGATCTGCATCTAGCTTGGAACGAGGATTAAGCCCAGAACAAGCCATGTCCCTACCTGGTCAAGCTGGTTAGGGAGCCCACCTGTCCATCTTTACATCCTCTTATTACATCCTGACATGGTGGGGACTTCTTCAATGTGTGCTGAGTGGACAGATGAATGGATGGATGAGTAATCACATCAGTGACTGCATTTTTAACTGTGGTTATGTCTGCTGGAATAATTCAGCACCTTCGGATTCCTAAATCTCCCCCTAAGATTAATAAATGGACCCCTCCCCTCACTGAGATTAGCTTTAGCCCAGGCCTGGATGACACAAGGCTGGACATGAGGGACTGGCCAGGCCTCAGGGGACATAGCTGTGATCCCCGGACTCTGTTGCCACTTGAGAGTGCTTTCGCTGTGGTCACGCTTCTCCCTGCCGGCCCCATCTGTCCTTGGGATTGGATGAGGATGAGGATGAGCATGGTAGATGAGGGGGGATGGGTGTTGAACAGCTGATGGGGGAGGGAAGGGCCAGATGACAAACTGCCCTGTCCTGCAGTGCTCTGCTCCTCTTCAGCCCGCCCCGCCCCGCCCAGCCAGCGGCAGGCAGGACGGGCTGGTGGCCAGTGCTTGGTCCAGCTGGCCCAACCACCCTCTGGCTCCTGGGGAAGCCGCGGCCCAGCCTTGCCATAAAGCTGCCGAGGCGTCCTCAGGAAAGCAGTCTGCCTTCTATCTAGGGGGGTCCACCTGGAGGTCCTAAGTGAGACTCCAAGTTCAAGAGAAAGCTGCAGAAGGCTCCTGGCGGCAGAAGCAAGTCCTGGGATTCGAGCAGCACTGCCCGACAGAACTTTCTGCAGTGATAGGAATGTTGCATGTCTGCACTGTCCAACATCGTGGCCACCACCATGCACGACTACTGAGCATTCTGGAGTGTGGCTAGTGCTTGAGGAACTGAATTAATTTATTTTAACTTTAATCATACATTTTCATTTTTAATAATAATTTAAAATGTAAAATAATTAGGTTTTAGTGAATTTAAATTTAAATATTCACCTGTGGCCAGTGGCTGTGATTTGGACAGCACAGGATTAGAGGTTGTGTTCAGGGGCTGAAGTCAAATCCTGGATGCAAACCCTTTCTTGGCTGTGTGACCGTGGGTAGGGTTCTTCCCAGCATGGGTGCTCCCTTCCAGTCTGTCAGACTGTCCAGCCTCAGGGTGTATCTTCTGCAGTTAGGGGATCATCTGCTCTGGTGGGTGGCTGAGCTGCCCTTAAGAAGTTCTGGGCCACACACCCAGGGACAGACCAACAGCCCAGGGTGGGAAGAGCAGCTGTATGAAGCTTTAGATTTTGAGACATATTAGGAACTTCCTGGGTGGTGGTGGTGGTGGTGGTGGTGGTGGTGGTGGTGAGGGGTGTGCGGTCAGTCCTAGAAGACTTCCTGGAGGTGGTGGGTGTAGGGCAGGCTTGGGCTAGAGCTGTGGTGAGAGGGCACCATGTTTGGCACAGAGGTACCTTGGCCAAGGCTGGGAGAGGGAAGGGCTGGCAGAATGGACTGAGAATCTGAGCTTCCCCTCTTACCAGCTGTTTCAACTCTGGGAGAATCACTCCCCCTCTCTGAATCTCCATTTCCTCTAATACAAAATGGGTAGAATATGCTTATCTGGCAGGGAAGTTGTGAGAGTAAAACTGAATGATAATCATGGAAGTTCTTTGCAAACACTAGTAGGCTGGGGGAAAGGGAAGGTTTATCCTCAAGGGTGCTGGGCCCCTGGCCTGGCCTCTCAAGACAACAACAGATGGTCACAGCTTGTCTGTGGCCCTGACCGCGGACACAGCCGAGGACTTCTGCACTCTCCCCTCCCCCCAGTGCGTGTGCACACACAACCCAGAGGCCCCCCACCTCCTGGCCAACCTCACTCAGGCTGACCTCCTGCTGTTTGGCATTTGACATATGAGGAGTCCAGGGCCAGAGTATACTCTCCATCCACCCCCCAGTTCAGAGAAGAGCCAGACTGGCGGGGAGGCCTTACTACCTTGAGGAAGCATGATCCCAAGGGCCCTGATCTCTTTACCATGTGTTCGGTGGCCTTTGATGGGAATTCCATCGCCCCTTTTGTCCTCTCCCAGAGGCCTGGCAGGAGAGAAGAGCGGAGGAAGATTTTTAAAAAGGAGGCTGTGGGGGCTGGGCCGGGTGCCCTTCAACTGCAAGGCACCCCTTCCCTGTCCACCCCTGTGGTAATTCTCTGGCTTTGCCTCTTGCCACCTTCATCATCTCATTGGGTTCAAATTGAGTCAACCTGACTTTTTTCTTTATGTGGACACAGAGGCAACTGCATGTCTCTTTTCATCCATCCATCCATCCATCCATCCATCCATCCATCCATCCATCCAGAGTTTATTGTGTGTCAGGTACTGTCCTGGGTGCTTGAGATATGACAGAGAACAAAGAAAAGTCCCTACTTTCATTGAACTTTCTAGTGGGCACAGGAGAAAAGAGCAACAGGTAGCTCAGGTTATGATGAGTGCTACAGAGACCATCAGGTTGTGGGGGACAGTGTCTGATGAGGTACAGTTGAGCAGAGACCTGAAGTGAGGGTGTAAGCTATGAGGAGATCTGGGAAAAGCGTGTTACAGGTACAGAGTGCCGCAAGTCAAGGGCCCTGTGGTAGGAGCAAGGCAGTTGTGGGGGAACTGAGAGGAGGCCAATGTGCTGGAGGGAGGAGCCAGGGGACAGTGGCAGGAGGGGAGGCCCAGAGGTAAGGGGAAGCAGATCATCGGGACCTGGTAGGCCACTGTGAGGACTATGGCCTTCTTCTGAATGAGATAGGAGCCACTGGAAGTTTCTGGATAGAAGAACACCACAAATGGATATGTTTTCATGAGTCATGGTGGCTACTGTGTTGCGAAGAGAGTGGTATAAATGGTGGTACATAGAGGGGGTACCATAGAGAGTGGTGCAAGGGTAGAAATGGGGAGAGATAGGAGGCTACTGCCATCACCTAGGTGGGAGATGTTGCTAGAGGTGGTGAGAAGTTGTAGTTTGGATAGATTTTGAAGCCAGGACCAATCTGATTTGTTGGTCTGAGGTGTGAAAGAGTCAGAGATGACCCCAAGATTTCTAGCCTGCACAGCTAAAAAAGGATGGAGCTGCCATTCCTGAGGTGTGGAAGAGGGTGGGTAGATCGGGGGTGGGGTGAGGAAATCTGAAGTTTGACTTTTGAACATGTCAGTGATGCCAGTTAAATACTGGAGTGGAGGTGATGTCAGGAAGAAGGTTGACTACAGTGGGGAGTGCATGAGGGAAAACTAGGTGGAAGAACCACGTTTAGAAATCCTCAGTGTACAGATGATGGCCAAGGACACAAGACTAGCTGGGGTCTCCAAGGAGCGGATATGGAGAGAAGGTTCCAAGGACTGAGCTCTGACATCTGCAAGGCTCAGGGAGAGGGGGGTACAAGGAGGGCATGAAAGAGACTGAGGAGGAAAGGGGTGTAGGGAATCCAGCAAGGAAGTTTCAGGAAGGAGGGGTGATCAGCTGAATCCAATGCTGCTGAGCTGAGCCCCGCTGAGGACTGACCATCAGATTTAATATGGTCACTCAAGCATGCCTTTGGCATGCTGGGTGTGAAAGCCTGGTTGGAGGGGTTCAAGGGAGGACTGGAGGGAAAGAATTAGGAACTGCAATATAGGTGTCTTTCAAACTTTTTGTTCTTTGTTTTTCTGCTTTGGTAAAAAGCAAGCAAAGAGCAACAGGAGGTAGTTGAAGAGGGATCAAGAGATTGTTTTGAGCACTCCACCCCCCCCCCCCCCAAGATGGGAGAATAGCAGTATGCTTGAGGGCTGGAGAGAGGATGACAGAGCAGAGAGGGGGACATGGATCATGCAGGACAGGGGAGAATTGAGGGCACAATGTCTGTGAGAATTGAAAGGGGATGGAATCTGTGCACAAGAGGAAGAATATCCTGTGCTTGCTGCCGAGATTTTTCTCCAGCGTCCCCCAAAAGTTAAGGGGTCATTTAGGACTGGCGTGGTCTGGGAGGGTGCTTAGAGGAGGCAGGACTTGCTGGGGGCCTTGATGAATGGGAGAGTTAGTGGGGATAGGGAGGGCACTTCCAATGGGCAAGGATTGTGTGAGCAAAGGCTTGCAGGCCTGAATGAGCAGGCTAAGTGTTTCTAGATTCTTTAGGCCCTGCACAGGGAGAGGAAGGCTGGCTTGCACTGCATTGTTGGAGAGATGAGAGAACAGTAAACAGAGAGGACTAGCAACTTGCCCAAAGACACAAAAAGAATCCGCCCAACAGGAACACAGCTGTCCTGATCATTCTCTCCTCTGAGCTTTCCTTGTCTTCCTAGCTCCAGGCTTCCTTCCCCCCAGCGCCAGGCTCACCAGTTCTCCAGTCAAGGAATATAGGGACATGGAGGAAGTGTTCAGAGCTGTGGCTAGGCGCCTTCTCCCCTCAGGAGTCGGCTCCTCCATCTGCACTGCTATCTTACCACACATAGCCTGTAAAGGTGGGAAAAACACTGTCCAGACAGAGGAGGCCTCAGGTCCAACCTTGGGCAAGCACACCTCTCTGGGACTCAGTTTTATCATCTGGGGTGTTGCGGGCAGTGAGTGAGTGATGACATGGATGTGCCAGCACTCCCTGCTCAGCTCTGGTCCCTTCTCCTTTACCAACCTCAAGTCCATGAAGATACTCCATGCTTTCCATCTGCAAAGACCCATTGTAGGTGCTGCCCTGATCCCCCCTCCAAAAATAACCTCAACTGCCTCTGAACTTCCAGAATTCATTCTTTTTTCACCTCCCTCCTTCCCTTTCTTTAATTCTTTCTTGCCCACTTTCACCTTGTCTTCCCTGTCAGATGATATAAAGTCCATGAGGGTGGGTCACAGTTTGATCCAATTTGCGTCTCGAATGGCTAACACTTGGTGTCCAGCACACTGCCGGTGTCCTGGAAAGTGTTTGCTGGCTGGGTAGAAACAGGGCAGTGGACCTGCAGAAAATGGGCAGCTGCCCTTGCAATGAGGTGTTTGCAGCAGCCTCTCCTTGGGTTCGTCCCCTAAACATTTATTGCTGGGCCCTGTACCAGGCCTGGAGGGACCCCCAGGCAGGGTTCTGGGGGTCCAGCTGTGCTGGGGGCTGCTCTCTGGCCTGGACTGGAAGAGCTTCCTGCGTGGGGAGTGCTAGGGCTGTGGCAGGGGACCCGTCCTTAGGAGTCCTTTTGTAGCCCCCTCCCTCTCCTTTCCTCTCCTCATGTAGTAACTGGGGGTTGGCACAAGGGGGCAGGGGCCAGTGGCAGGGGGAAAAGTCCTGTTCAAACTCTGCCAAGTGGCCAGAGACACCACCCTGTCCCCCTCCCCGCCCCCAGGGCAGCAGTTGTGAGCAGTAGACAAAAAGCCTAGGACAAAAGGCCTGTGGGAGCCTTGGTGAATAGATTAATGAGATTTCCATACGAGGTCCAACAATGGGATTCTCCTCTCAGGCTCCTTTGTCCCAGGCTGAGATAATGGAGCCCCAGGGAGCTTGCCCAGGAGGGCAGCATCAGCCCCTTCCTTCTCCACACAGGCCTGAGCCTCGCAGCTGCCCCTCCTTCCCTGCCCCGCCCCCAGCCATGTTTGGTCCAATCCCCTCCCTTTCCGTGGGTAATGGAATTCTGAATCAGAATTTCTGCAAGATGGGGAACGGGCGTTAAAAGACTCTTAAGGAGTTGGAAGGGGGCGTTGACACTACATGTTTGGGGTCCCTCACCACTGCACTGTGTATAAAATGTAAAGAGTTCCTAGGGAGAAAAGTTTCAGGTCCACCAAGCTTGCCCAACCCATGGCCTGTGGGCCACATGCGGCCCAGGACAGCTTTGAATGTGGCCCAACACAAATTCGTAAACTTTCTTAAAACATTATGAGATGTCTTTGCGGTTTCTTTTCTGTTTTTAGCTCATCACTATCGTTAGTGTATTTTATGTGTGGCCCAAGACAATTCTTCTCCTTCCATTGTGACCCAGGGAAGCCAAAAGGTTGGATACCCCGGACTACACCGTCTCATTTGGCAACTGAAGAAAGTGAAGCATAGAGGGATTAAGTGTCTTGCCCATGGTCACACAGCAACAGCTCAGGGTGTTTGCTGCCCCTGGATGCTTTAATGGGGGTGGAAGAGGAGTGTGTGAGGGAAAAACACACGCCCTTTACTCACACTACACTGCTTCACTTATGACACCAGCCAATTCTGCAACACCAGCTGAGTGTCCTAAATTTAGCTAAATTCTGACACTATTTTTTTTTTTAAGATTTTATTGTTTTTGACAGAGACAGAGAGAAACAGAGAGAAGGGGGTGGGGGTGGGGTGGGGTGGGCAAAGCAGTCTCCATAGTTGTACGTCATCAGTTTTAAACATTTTGTTCCACACGGGTGGGTGGGGGCTGCGCAGGGTGAGAAATGAGCTGGGGCCTCCTGCATGGGAAGCACGACCCCTTGAGCCAGGGCCTGAAGGGGAGGAGGGTGGGGGGGGGAGAACTGAACTGGGGGCCTCCCGCATGGGAAGCGCACCCCAGTTCAGCATATGGGTCCACACAAGCTGGGACTTGATCTTCAGACCCTGGGGCTGCAGAGCTAGTGCTTAACCCGCTAAGCCATCCAGGCTTCCCCAATTCTGACACTATTTATCTGGAGAAAATATCAGATTCCATAGGTTAAGGGCTCAGTCCCACAAGAAGCCCCACTTCAGATGCTAATTGCAAGTCCAGGTTGTCACCTGTGTTTTTCTGACCCATAGGCTACAAATCAGAGATTCTCATGCCCCTCCCCCTTGGGTTCAATTAATTTAAGAGTAGCTCACAACTCAAGAAACCAATTTACTTACCAGATCACCAGTGTATTACAAAAGCGTATAACTTAGGAACAGCCAGATGGAACAGGTGCATAGGGCAAGGCGCACAGGGAGGGGAAGGGCACAGAGCTTCCCAGCACCTCTGCATGTTCACCATGGGAACCTCTCTGAACCCTGTCTTTTTGTCCTTCCATGGAGGCTTCATTACATAGGCAAGCCTGATTAAATCACTGGCCATTGGTGACTAAGCTTGATCTCCAGCTCCTCTCCTTTCCCAGGAGGTGGGGGTGGGGTGGGGCTGAAAGTTCCAACCATCTAATCCCATGGTTCCCCTGGCAACCAGCTCCATCCCTAAGTTACCTAGGGGCTTTCCAAAAATCACCTTATTAACATAAACTCAGGTGTGTGGTTGAAAGGGGCTTGTTCTGAATAGTAAGACACCCATTTTACCCATGGCTCTGAAGCTACTTCAGGAATGGAAGATAAGAGACCAAACATAATGAAACATATTCCCTTTGCTCTTATGCTTAGGGCAGGGGTGGCGAACCTTTTGGCGATTGAGTGCCAAAGTTTATGAAATAAGAGTATATTCGCTCAACTCGCGTGCCAACCCATCAAGTGAGATAGAGGTATCGATTATTTTTATGTCTATAAGAGCATAAACAATAATTTTTTAAATGGTATTCACAGCTCCACGTGCCGAAGTAATTGCTCCACGTGCCACTTTGGGCACGTGTGCCATAGGTTCGCCACCTCCAGTCTAGGTGGTGTAGGCATGCACGCTAGTGTGTGCTTAGGTCTCAGCCTGTGTGCAGCCTGGCAACCTCACCTCCTTCTCCCTCAAACTTCTGTTCTCCCCTTGCCCTCCTTGGCTTCGTTGGTTGAGCCTGCTTCTTGGGCAGTTGGGCTCTGGCCAGAGGTTTCTTTGCCTTGGAAGAAGTGAGAGGAAGTCTTGAGATCAAGTGCTCCGTAAGTTCAGGAGAAGTTGCAGACCTGTTCCCCTGTGCCCCAGTTAGACCACTACAGGACCCTGAGCAGAGGCCAGATTACTGCATGTGGACAATGATGACTGAAAGGGGAAGAGAGATGGATTGGTAGCCTAAGTGGGGGACTTAGGGTCCAGGTCTTTTTGAAGATGGGGAACAGCTTTGTGGTGAGGAGGGAGCCAGCATAAGGGAGGAATAGTTAATTAATGGGGCAAGGTCTCAGTCTGGACCAGGATGGGTAGGATCAAGGGCTGGGGGTGGATGGACTCTCAGGCCTTCTGCCAGCAAAGTGGACGTAGATCTAGATGTAGGTGAAGACAGGAGGCTAGAGGTGAGCGAGATGTGCCTTTGGCTAAAATGGAAGAGGATGGCCTGGAGTGGAAGGCCAGCATCTGCGAGAGTGGAGGGTAGAAATCAAGTGGGCTGGATGAGATGCCAGGGACAATGGCCCTTCTGGGCAGAGGCTAGGAGTAGCATGAGAGGGGCTAATCCTGGAGTAGACAAGATAAGAGTGGTTGTGATGCTGGGAGGACAGAGGTGGAGGGTCACAGTTGGGTTCCTAGAGTCCACAGTTGCTAGATGGGATTGGTTTAATGATGATCAGGGTCTGAGTACTTGGCCTTAAGGGTGGGGACTTGGTGATGAGGAGGAGCAGAGGGTCTGGCTGGGGGTGAAGGAAATATGTGTGGACAAGTCCACAGAGCCTTCTTTACTGTGTCTGTACATGTCCTTCTGGGAGGGGTTATTCTTTTCCCCCCACCATGCCCAGTTTAATATGTTCAGGGAAAATGCTATCATCAAAGTCAAATCTCCATATTATGAAGCCAACAGTAAACAGAAAAAAGCAAGTTTGGGGTCCCTGTGGTAACACAATTTGCATTTATTTAACTCTGGTGTTACCTCATATGACCCGAAGCCAGAACCACTTGTGATTTCTGATGTCCTAGGAAATGACTCCCTCTGAAACCAGTAATGCTTCTGTTCTTTGGAGACCTGTTAGTAACAGCTGGTGAGCTGCATGCCTGCCCCCCATGGACCTCACACTTAGTCCTCCCTCTTGCCATTGGTACTCAGGATCACCTCTCAGATGGAGGCTAAACAACCTTAAGAACTCTCCTACTTTAAGCGTTAGTATCTATAGCTCACACCTTCCCTAGGGCAGTGGGGATGAGAACAGTTTCCTTTGCAAAGACTGCCCTCTCCTACTGATGTCAGCCATAGGAGGTGGTGCTGTCAACAAGCTGCTGCAAGCAAGGGCAACTGTGGAGAACCAGGAAAGTGACTTGTTTATTTTTCACCTCTTCTACCACTCCCCCTACATACACACACTTCCAAGGCTCTAGTGATCCAACATTTCTTGATGCTCCATCCAGGCCTGCAGTGTGTCATTATGTAGGTTGCTCTGTGGACATAAGCCTTATTTCTAAAGGGGCATGATTCACATCATAGATACAGATTTGTAGATTTATTATGACCATTCTCCAGGAGGTGGCAATATATTGTTTTAAGGAAGGGAATAGGGCATATGAGCTAAACCAACCCAGACTGTCTGAATGCATTGCGCTCTGGACCTTTAAAGATGCTGGAACCTTCTAGCTTGTCTGATCAACTGGTTCCCTCTCCCTTCAAGGTCCAGTAAAGATACCACCTCCCTGATGAGGGTCTCTCAACCAGGCCTGGAATGTTACCCTGAGCCCCAGAGCCCTTGGCACATACCTCTCTTTTCCCATCTCACAAAGGATGTTTCTATCTGTTTCCTCCACCAGGATGAACCATCGCAGTCACCTTGCAATCTGCCCCACTGCTGTAAACAGCGCTCCATATTTGCTCAATGAAAATTTGTTGAAGAAAGAACACTGAACCTGGAAGGTTCACTTCTTATCAAAAGCTTAGATTTGAGAAATACTCATCAACAAAAACTTGTTTCTAGCATGCCATGGGCCCATTTAGTTTTTGACATTTTATCCTTGAATCAGGCTAACCTATTGGAGCCATGTGCCCAGAAATTGCAGTTCCCCAGGCTCTGAATCTCTTTAGCAGGGTTTGGCTCATGCCTGGACTGGTGCTGTGGGACAGTGTAAGAAACAGCTGTATAATAATTCTGCTGTGTTTATGGCATGGCTATCTAAGAGGACATTATTACATCTCACAGGTCTGCTTTCTGAGGTCCCAAAGGTCTGTGATCTCTATGCCAGGAACATGTTGCTTCCTTTGAGTATGACAGTGTTTTTTGCTTTGCAAAGTGAGTTATTTGGTTACTGGAAAGCTCAGAGACAAATCTAGGACCAACTTTCTATGCTGTGCACTAACTTTGCATTGCTGTGAACTAATTTCCCCCCATCTTCTCTGGAATATGATCTGTCTGTTCTAAATAACCTTTATGTGTTGTGGTGAAGCACCTTTTGGGAATGAGGTAGGTGGCAGCACCTGCCCTGGGCACGCAGCCATCATGGTGCTCTGACTTCATCAGGCAGACTAAAAGAAACCCAAGTGGAAAGGAGGTGAATGCTTCTGGGCCAGCCTTTGAGGTTCCCCAGGGATGATGAAGCACTGCCAAAGACACCCACATCCCTCATTTCAGGCCCAAAGGGAGCCCTGTAATTTCTGGGAAGGCTGAGGTGAACAGAGCACTGAGGACTATCAAACTGCTGGGCCACCGGGCCCAGGGGCTTTGGGCAGGCCTCACTCATCTTTATTTACACAACTCTAGTACCTCTGTAGTGCCTACCTAGTGCATGGTGGGTGTGCAGCAAGTAGCTGTTACCTAATGAGCCCCACTTGGGTTTGACCATTTCCAGGGCTGGGTGGTTGTCTCACCTGTTGCCTGACCCTTCATTGCATTAGGTCTGAAAGTCAGGACCATGTGTCCTAGAGGGCAGGACTGGTGTGGCCAGGATAAAATAATAATCATTGCCTATAACGTGAAGTTAGGGCCACACATGCCGTTTCCAGATCCCTCTTGGCTCTGAGGGGAGTGCTTTCAGGTAACTTTAATCCTGGGACTGAGGGAAAAGTCAAGCACTATGTACTTGATTATGGAGAAGGTGCCCCCAGCCTGTCCCAAGCGGCAGTCTCAGTGGGTTGGCCTGTGCTTAGCGGCTGGTGGGCTCTGCAGGACCTCACTAGCCCCTTCTCTTTCTTGCCTGCAGCTCTGTCGAAGATGCACTGGACACCGGAACACGCCCAGCCCCTCAACCAGTGGCCAGAGCAACACCTGGACGTCTCCTCCACCACCCCGTCGCCCGCCCACAAGTTGGAGCTGCCCCCTGGGGGTCGACAGCGCTGCCACTATGCTTGGGCACACGACGACATCTCTGCTCTCACTGCCTCCAACCTCCTCAAGCGCTATGCGGAGAAGTACTCAGGGGTCCTGGACTCGCCCTACGAGCGCCCCACCCTGGGCGGCTACGGCGATGCCGCCTTCCTCAACGGCGCCAAGGGGGACCCCGAGCCCTGGCCAGGGCCGGAGCCACACTATCCCTTGGCCTCACTCCACGAGGGCCTCCCGGGAACCAAGTCGGGCAGTGGGGCCGGCTCTGGGGGCCTCGGGGGCTCCCCGGTTCTAGCCGGGAACATGCCTGAACCCCTCTACGCCGGCAATGCGTGCGGGGGCCCATCGGCGGCTTCCGAGTATGGGGCGGGGTACGGCGGCGGGTACCTAACCCCGGGTTACTGCGCGCAGACCGGCACCGCGCTGCCCGCGCCGCCCCCGGCCGCGCTGCTGCAGCCGCCGCCTCCGCCTGGCTACGGCCCGTCGGGGCCTCTGTACAACTACCCCACGGGGGGCTACGCCGCACAGCCCGGCTACGGAGCTCTGCCCCCGGCCCCGGCCCCGCCGCCGCCGCCGCCCTACCTGCCGTCAGGCCTGGCGGCGCCCACGCCCCTGCCCGCCCCCGCCCCGCCCCGGCCGGCACCCACCTCCTACAGCTTCCCGGCGGCGGCTCCGGGCGCCGCGGCCAGCGTGTCGCTGAAGCGCAAGGCCGCTGACGAGGGCGCAGAGGGCCGCTACCGCAAGTACGTGTACGAGCCCGCCAAGGCCCCGGCAGCCGACGGCGCCCCTTACACCTCCGCGGACAACGGCGAATGTCGAGGCAACGGGTTCCGGGCGAAGCCGCCAGGAGCCGCGGACGAAGCGTCGGGCAAGTTCGCTGGCGGCGTCCCCCTCAAGGTTCTGGGCTCCCCGGTCTACGGCCCGCAACTCGAGCCCTTTGACAAGTTCCCGGAGCGCGCCCCGGCGCCGGCTCCCCGCGGGGGCTTCGCTGTGCCGTCGGGGGAGCCCGCCAAAGGCGTGGACCCGGGGGCTCTGGAGCTAGTGACGAGCAAGATGCTGGACTGCGGGCCCCCGGTGCAGTGGGCAGACGTGGCGGGCCAGGGCCCGCTGAAGGCGGCGCTGGAGGAAGAGCTGGTGTGGCCCCTGCTGAGGCCGCCCGCCTACGCGGGCAGCCCGCACCCGCCGCGGGCCGTGCTGCTTTTCGGGCCGCGGGGCGCCGGCAAGGCGCTCCTGGGCCGCTGCCTGGCCACGCAGCTGGGCGCCACGTTCCTGCGCCTGCGCGGAGCCGCGGTGGCCGCGCCGGGCGCTGCCGACGGCGCGCGCCTCCTCCAGGCCGCCTTCGCGGCTGCGCGCTGCCGCCCGCCGGCGCTGCTGCTCCTCAGCGAGCTGGACGTGCTGCTGCCGGCCCGGGACGACGGCGCTGCGGTGGGCGCCCCGGGCGCGCTGCAGGCGCCGCTGCTGGCTTGCCTGGACAGCAGCTGCGGGGCGGGAGCCGACGGCGTGCTGGTCGTGGGCACCACCTCGCGGCCCGCGGCTCTGGACGAGGCCACGCGCCGGCGCTTCGCACTCCGCTTCTACGTGGCGCTGCCCGACGGCCCGGCCCGCGGGCAAATCCTGCAGCGGGCGCTGGCCCAGCAGGGCTGCGTGCTGAGCGAGCGGGAGCTGGCGGCCCTGGTGCAGGGCACCCAGGGCTTCTCCGGGGGCGAGCTGGGGCAGCTGTGCCAACAGGCAGCGGCCGGGGCGGGCCTCCCAGGGCTGCGGCGCCCCCTCTCTTACAAGGACTTGGAGGCGGCGCTGGCCAAGGTGGGCCCCAGGGCCTCCCCCAAGGACCTGGACTCATACGTGGAGTGGGACAAGATGTACGGCCTCGGACACTGACGGCGCGCCGGGGAGGCCGCGGCAGCCGCCGCCCCTTCCCCACGCCTCCGATTGGCAGGGATGCCTTTAATCCACCTGGCTGGGCGGGGGCCGAGGGATGAATGTGGGGTGGGAAAGGGGCGGGGGCTGCCGGTGGATTGTTTTTCGTGGGAAGGAAAATGCTTCTGCTAGGCAGATAGATGCCGTGTGCGCTCTGTACTCAGGTTTTCCCTATTTATTGTGGACGGGAAGCTGGCCATCTCTGCTCTGCGCGGACGGGGTCAACCCGGGATGGGTTGACACCTGGGACCCTAAGGAACTCCTGCTCTCTTGCCACAGCCCTTTGGTCTCCTCGCTATCCTAATGGCTCCCCCCCCCCCCCCATTTTCTCTGAATTCTCAGTTTTCTTTCCCAAATCCCCACACCCCAAATCCTGGCCCTGTTTCTCTTTTGCGTCCCCTCCACCCCCAACACCATCAATCACCCTCTGCGTCTTTCTGTCCCTTGCTCTCCAGCCTGTCTCTTGGTTCTTCTCATCCAAAGACTGCAGTGTCCCTTTGCAGGAGATCTGGAGGCCCAGGGGCTGAGGAGGACGGGGTAGGGAGTTCCCTCCCACCCCATTACCCATCATCCAATTGAAACCTTGGGTCTGGGGAGCTGGGGGTCAAGCAAAAAGGAAAAAAAAAAAAGAAAAGGACCACCCAAAGAAGGGTTTGTTGTTGCTTGTTTGTTTTTGAGGGGGAAATCCCAGAAATGTAGCTTGTTTAATATTTAGGCCTCTTATTTTTGTAAGATATGTAGAACTTGCTGTTTTTCTTTTTCTTTTTGACAACTCAGGAAGAAACTGACCTCAGAAAGAATGTTAGACTTTGGCTACTCTCCTGTGTGTCCCCTCCTTACCCCCAGGGAAGCAAATTCTCCTTGAAGAGGAGGACCCAGAGCTACAGTTAGAGACTCCTGCTCTTCTTGGGACAGAAGCAGAGTGTATTTGTAGGGTTTCTTCCCCATGTCCAAGGTTGTAGGCCTGGGTGTGGGGGTGTGGATTGTGGGGTTTGAGAGCACATAGGTCTTGCTCCCTTTCTTCTGCTCTCCTCACTGTGCCCCGCTGTCAGCTTAGGATTTTCTATGAAGGGTTAACCAGACTTGGGATGCCCCTGCCCTCTTCCTGCTCCAGACACAAAATCGTCTGAGAGGGCTCAGATGTGAAGGTGACCTAGGCAGAAAATCCCCAAAGAGGTCATCTCACCTGACCCTTGTCCAGGCATAGGTGTCCTATAACAGGCTAAGAAGATTCCCTGCAGAGGGAAGAGAGTCTGGCCACAAGTCTGGTTGGGCACAAAACTGACTATGGACAACCTTCTGTATCTACTGGGGAGGTGTGAGCGTCTGTTACAGGAGAATTTTCTGTGGGGGAGTACGCTTCCATGCTCCTAGGGTCCTAGGTTTGGAGCTGCAGGGGCTGTGAGAGGCAGAATGGAGACAGTTTTTTCCCTGACGGTGGTTCATTCTCATTCCTGCCCACACTTTCCACCAGAAGCCCAGGCTTGGTGGGCTTTCTTCTGAGAACCATGTTCTTCCCCTTCCCACCAGACTTCCCTTGATGGGGCTTCAGGAGTTTGTCCCCTCCCTCTCAGGGAGCCCATTTCACAACTCTGACCTTTCTTTGGTCCAAAGTTGAGGGGAACAAGCCCTCACCCCTACCTCTTCTCTGTACCCCCTCCCAACCCCCTCCAGCCTTCTTTCCCTTAGAGCTTTACAGTCTCTGAACCACCTCCCACTCCCAGCTGGAAAGGTGTCCACAGGGAACATTTCAGGTGCCAAGGTGCTGAGGGCCTGTGCTGGCCTAGCAGTGTGAACAGGAAAGCTGCTCTGTGTGTTTCTCCCTTTCCCCCTTGGTCTCTTTCTGGCCCTCCTCTCCTTGGGGTTGGCTGATTCCAGGATTTTGGTGCCTCAGAAGCAGTGGGGTGGGCCACAGGGTCTTAGCTGTGAAAGGCCCTGGGAGGGAGCAAGGAGTGAGGAGGTTCTCTCAGGTGTGTGTGTGTATACATGGGGGCGGGGAGGGCATCAGGGATGTGGGATGGGGCTCCCTTCCCTTCAAGAGGCAGGCAGCTCTGGGGGTGGGGGGGCTCACTGACCAAGACCCTGGGCCCCCACTGCCTCCTCTACTGGCCTTGGGGAACTTTGCACAAAGAGACATCCCCCAGTCTACTAGCGCCTACCTCATGGGCGCTGCGGTGGGTGGGGGAAGGGCAGGTCTAGCTCTGGCCATGTTGGGGGGGGGGGGGCATACCAAAGAATCCAGGGGCAGGGGTTGGGGGAGGGCAAACTGGCCCTCCTTCCTGTACCCAGATTGGGGTTGGGGTCCTCTCCTCCAACTGTAACCATTTCTACCTCATTTTGCTGTGTGTTGTACATGGAAGTATTTATCTCCTGTCTGATGATGCTCTGCAGTTGTGGTCTGTCTACCTCAGAAGAAACTGTATTTTAAAAGAAAGTATTACGCAGTATTAAAGCGATGACATGTGGTTTCCAGAGGATTTCTTATGGGCAGCAGGATGTGGGAGCCCTCTAGGGAATGCTTGAGCATCCAGGTCTGTTGGTGCCATTGGTGTGGCTTTGTGGGTTTCTATGCCTTGAACAAAACATTGTGGAACCCCTGTTACTCACTCTGGCACAGGAGGTGCCCTCCAGGTGCTGGGGCTACTAGGTGAAAAGCCAACCCCTCAGGCTCTGTAAAACCCCTGGATAGTGGAGGGTCTAGTGCAATTCTGAGCTCTCAGAGGCTCAGAATTGGGGCTCATTGTACCCCAGAGCCCTGAAGTATGAGGTACAAAAAAAGGCACACATGTTTGTTGAATAAGTGAATAAATGAATGCGTGGAGGAAAGGAAGCTGAAGAGGAAGGTTTACCCACAATCTAGGCCACAATGCTTGATAGCTACAGCGATTATACTTGTACTCCATTCTTTGATGGAGGGAAAGTGGGCAGAGGGCAGGATGTGGAGACAGCTGAGTTCCAGTCTTTAAGACACAGGGTCCTTTGTTCGCCACCATCACTGATCCTCAAATCTTTGACAGCTCATCATAAACTAGAAGGGTGTGAAAACTAGGAAGGAGCATCTTGCTGAAAAGCGGTTGTGGAGATACCCCGGAGAGGGTTGGCTTTAACTTCCTGGGGACCTTGAATGCTCTAAGGTTACTGAAAAGGCACCAGAGTGCAAGGGGAGCAGTACACTCAGGGCTTAGGGCATGCCCAGGAGGCAAAAGCGACACAGTTTCTCCTCTGAGAGTAGCAGCTGTGGGTGTGCCTGGATGTGGGGTTACCAGGGTGTTGCCCCAGGGTTCAGTGACCCTACCCCTCTAAGCCCTTGGAGGTCCCTCACACTCTAGTTGGTTTATTACACGCCTACTCTGCAGATACTGGGTGGTACTGAGGATGCAGAAACGGTTAGGCACAGCCACTGTTCTGGAGCCACAAAATAGAATGGGGAAAGCTAAAAAATGGGTCATCGGAAAATACAACTGATTAAAGCTGCTTGAGGAGGAACCACATCAAAATTTTTACATTATCACACCCAGCACAATATTTGGTACATGGAAGACACTGAATAAATGTCACATAAATTCTCAATTAATTTCCAAATCAGTGCCCTGATGGACATACAGTTTCTCATCCAGAAAAGATCCCAATTCAGACTGGTGGTGGAATGTCAGAAACACTTTCCAGACAGAAGGGGATACATCCCGACCGAACTATGGAGGCTGGAAAGCACCATGTGTGTGATTTGTTACAAGAGCATAAAGTGAGGGCAGGAGTGGGTCAGAATCACTGCACTACCGTCATGCCTTGTGAAGACCTGAGGTTCCAAGATTAAGTTGGGGTGTGTGTGTGTGTGTGTGTGTGTGTTTAGGGGGGACTGATCTGCAAGTTAAGAATCTACACATTGATTCAAGAAATCTTTACTGCATGCTTATGTGCTAGGTGCTATGGGGACAATAGATGGACTTCACAGTCTAACGGGGGACACAGTAAAAAGGCAGAGAGCTTCAGTGTGCTGTGGGAGAAGATAAGACCGGTATCTATTTGAGTCAGGGAGGGCTTCCTAGAAGGGACCTGCCAGCTGAGAAGCGACTGAGGTGGAACAGAGTGCAGACCAAGATCTAAAGGAGAACCTGAGCCAAGCGTGCTTGGGGAATGGAAACAGGTGTAGTGAGTGGGGCCCTAGTGCGTGTGGAGTGGGGTGGGGACTGGAGGAGGAGCTCACCTCACCCAGACAAGAGAGCAGAGGGTTTGGATGCCCATTTAGGAGGATGGGAAATGAGAGTCTATAAACATTTAGTATTTAGAAAGTATGAAGAGAATCTAGGCATTGATTGGATATTGGATAATGGGAATCTTAGGGGTAGGGTTTCTGGTGGAGGATGAGGGGTGGTATATGGCTTAGATGCTGGAGACTTGATGAACTTTAGGCATTAGTGGGACAGCCAGGCCACCAGCTGGTCCTGGATGCAGGGGGACTGAGTCCCACCCATCCCTGGGTATTGATTGGGAAGCTCTCACTACAATTCCTGGACTTTGTAAGACCCCCCACCCGCACCCCCGCCACTTAATTCCTAGCTTTTGGGTGTTGGGAGATGTTTCTGAGCAGTCGCGTGTGCTAGAGGCCTTCTTCCCAGTCCCTTCACCGCAGTTGCTGAATGTGGGAAGACCCCCTCCCTCCCACCACCTGTGGGTGTTGGCGCCCCTCCCCCACCCGTGGGCATTCGGAGCCCCTCCCCCACGTTCGGTGGTCCCCGTTGGGCGATGGCGGCATGGGCTGCGGCTGGGGCCCTGGCCCTGGGGCTCTGGGTCTGGGCGCTGGCTTCTGCTGGAGCCGAGGACGCCATGGGCCCTCACGCGGCCGTCCGTCTGGCAGAGCTACTGACCCCGGAGGAGTGCAGCCATTTCCAGTCGCTCCTGAAGGCGCCAGAGCCGGACGTCGAGGCCGAGCTGGCCAGGCTTTCTGAGGACCGGCTGGCCCGGGCCGAGCCGCTGGAGCCCACGCCGGGGCCCTCAGGCCGGCGGCGGCGGGAGGCGGCGGCCCCGGCGGCCAACCCCGCGGAGGTCTCTGATGGCTGTCGGGAGGGGCTGGCGGCCTGGCTGGCGGCCGAGGCCCCGACCCTGCCCTGGGACCGCGTGGCTCGGGCCCTGCGGCGCAGCGGCCGCCCGGACGTGGCCCTGGAGCTGGCCAAGAACCTGCACCAGCAGGCGACGCTGCAGCTGCGCAAGTTCGGGCAGCCCTATCTGCCGCCCGGGGCCGGGGCCGGGGCCGGGGCCGCGGCTCCCCGGGCCCCCGCCCCGCGCCCCCGCCGAGCCTTGGTCCCCGAGCCCCACTGGGACGAGCTGGAGCTGATCGTGGAGCGCCTGCCCCAGGCGCCGTATGCCCGGAGCCCCGCGGGCTGGGCCGGGCCCCTAGCGCTCGGCCTCCTGACTGGCTTCGTGGGGGCGCTGGGCGCCGGGGCACTTACCGTCTTGCTGACGTGGTGGATCACGGGCGGCGACGGCGACGGCGCGCGGCCCGGCAGGACCGGCCCGCCTGCCCCGCTCAGGCTCGCCGAGGCGCGCGGCGCGCGGGAGGCAGAGCCGCTCCTGTCAGAAGAGCAGCTCCCCTCGCCGGGCCCTGGGCCCACTCGGCCCGGGCTGCGGGTGGGCCCAATCCCCGCTCGCCTCACTGCCCCGGGCTGTAAAGTGGGGGCACCATCCTGGTAGAGTGCTACCTTTGTCTTATGATAAACGTGACAAAACATGCAAACGGAGGAGCAATCGGTTTGTTCTCTGGAAACCACAGGCAGAGCCAGGGGCGCCGTCTATAAGAGGAAGGGAACGTGCCAAATTATGGCGAAGGGGACTGGGGGTCCAGGGGGAGGCAGGCCCGCCTACCCAATTCTCGTCAGCTTTAGTTCTTTAGAAATTAGTCTTCCACTAAGAGCTCCCATTTATTGAGCACTAATTGTGTGCCAGGCCCTATGCTAAGCAGTTATGTACTTTATTTGATCTAATTTTCAAAACTCAGGACGGACGACATTATCTCCATTACACATCAGGAAACTCGGGGGACATAGTCAAATTTCTGAACCCAGAGCTGCCTGAGCTGAAAGTATGAGCTCCAGGGGAAATGATCTGTGGGCACTCAGGGAGCTTGGGAAGCATAATGGGGACCAGAACAAGATGCGGGGCTTCTGTTTACTCTGAGGCCCTGCTGGAGCCTGTAGGGGGCGGCACTGCTAGAGGCGCCCCCTTCCAGAGGCTCCTGCCTCCAAGCTGCTCCCCACACTCTGGCAAGGCCTCCTGAAGGTCTACCCAGAGCCCCAAGCCTTTCCCACCCACTTGAATTGCTGAGGCACTGCCAGCCCATCCTAGGACTCGAGCCTAGGTGAGCCCTTATGCAGATCTGCTCAGACTATGTCCCCTACTACAGGGAATGGCAAAAGGACAGCTGTGGGTCCTGCTGGGTGGGAGCCTGTGACTCCCCATCCACCCTGGGCTAATGCTTTGGTGTGAGAGCAATGACAGAATGACAGGCCAGTCCAAGAGGAGAGTTGAAAACAAGATTGACGTAACCCTTTATTGCAAATTCTAAAGTAAAAAGATGTACAGTACAAAGTAAAATTGAAATTTCAGACTATAAACTTCCAATCCATGTATACATTCTCATTTTTCAAGCATTTCTGCCATTTCCGCATAAACGGAACAGGGAACAAGTCGAGGGGGTAAAGGAAGGAGATACAGCAAGGGAAAAAAATTAAATGTCTGGAATAATCACAAACCCCAGAAGCAAGTGAAAGGAAAGACATTTTCTCGATCTGCTGTCCTGGCGATGAGAAGCGGGGGTGGTTGGAGCAGTGCAGTTTAAAATGGCTCTCAGAATAGCAGCATTTATGTTACTATTTCATCTTCCTTAAGTCCAAGTAATACTTTGCCCTTCCCTAGTGCTTTTGCCTCTGTGTCTCAAAACACGTTACAAAACATTTAGTTAAAGCCTCACAACACCCCTGTGAGGTAGGTCAGTATTATTATCCCCATTTTACAGATGGGGGAACTGAGGCACAGAGAGGTTAAGTGACTTGCCCAAGGCCACACAGCGAGCCAGTGGTCGAATTAGGGATGGAACATAGGAATTCTGTCCCTTTTCTGGAACCACTGGACCCCGCTCCCCTTTACCTATATACATTCTTCACACACACACACCACATGTGCATACCCACCCACCCCACCCCACTTAGCCTCTATGTACAGCAAACAGCAGTGGGGGGCAGGGGCACGGGGTGCTTCAGGAGCATTTTAACGGAGGAAATCTTGGTACTCTTTAAAAGGGGATCCAAGAAAACAGAGCTGAGCCACAACCCAGATTCTGTGCAAACCTTGGGCCCCTCCCAACCCAGACTTCCTCTTTACTCCTGATGGCCCCCTGGCTGGCTAGTTGCAGCCATTTCGTTAGGGGGTGGGGTTACCTGAAAATGAACAAAGCTTTTTGCAAAACTTTGGGCAACATCTGAGAAAAGAAAGAAGCATCCTTAGAGAAGATGCCCAGGACTCAAGTCACAAAGTCATAACCCATGGCAATCTCAACTCCACAGCAGGCCTGGAGGCTGGGGGCCAGGGAAGGATGGGGACTGACCTACCAGCCATCTCTCTCCAGAGTGGAGCTACTGGAGGGGACTAGAGTGGGCACTTCAGAATCCTCCTGAGAGTGTTCCTGGTCTGGGAAACATGGCCTAGAGAGGGATGCCCCCAAAGTGGGGTAGGGTGACAGAAGGGGAGGGGTGCCCCCTCCCCAGCAGATGTGGAGACCAGCCCTAGTCTGCTGGTTTACCTGTGGGACGCTGGAGGGCAGGGACCAGCACTAGCTAGCAGAGTGGAGGTTGTTGGGCATCGTGCTTGCCCAAGCTTTGGGGGCATTAGGATAGTATTTTTTTTCTTCACATACTGGTGAAAAGACAGAAGTAAAGCCAGTCCAGCTGGGCAGGCTGACACCACCTCTGGGGGATCTGCCAGGTGAACTGGTGAGGAAGGGGGTTCATGAGCCTTTAAGCACGGGCCCAGTAGAGGGAGGAATGCCACAGTGCGATGGGTGGATGGGGATGAGGGGTGGGGAGGAGGTCAGGACCTTGCTTTTCTCGCCTTCTACTTCTCAGCTAGAACTCTGCCAGAGACCCTGTGATGGCTCTTCCTTCCATTCTCCTCCTTTCCCCAAGTGTGCGAAGGTCCCAATGCCCAGACCCCTCCCGAGACTAAAAAATTGGGATAGTCAAGCAACAAACGCACACCAAGACAGGCTTCCCTTGTACAGTGAAAAGGGTCATTTTTATTTTGTTTCCTTTTTGGCTTATAGTAGTGATGTACTTTTTAACACGTCTCATTTAGAGCAGTGTTGGCCTCCATGCATTCGCTAATACACTAATCTTCACTATTGGTCTTTTACAAGTTCACATTGGTTGCAGCGAAAAATAAAATAACTCTGGGCACTGTCGTTCTAGGGACTGACTGGAAGTTTCTGTTTCTCTCTCCCTGGGTCAACTTCTGTTGCCAAGAGGCTCATTTAGAGGAGTGGGGAGTGGGTCACGCTGACTCGAGAAGCTTTTCCTCCTCTTGCCCTCTGCTTTATATTGTGGAGTCTCCTCATCCTAAGCAATAAGGAGGTTAAGGAAAGAGGGAAAAGTGTCCTTCACACAAACCAGCAACCATGTCAGCTGCTGCTCAGTGGCTTTGCTCTGCATTTTAAATTAACAGCATCACTCGTCTCTTTGCTTTTTGTCCTTTTGTAAAGGTGGATTGTGGAGTATAAATACTGCACCAAGGACCTGGCTACAAAAAATAAATATTTATATTATATTTATATATCTATCTATCTCTATATATATATGTGCAGTGATACTGTAGCTGCTGTTGCTTTTTGATTGGCTTCGTTAATATTTGGCAAAGCGTTGCCACTTCCCCACTCAGTGAAGACATACAAAAATGTCATCACTGATTCTTTCAATTCACCTGTTAACTGAGGGTGTAAACTGCTGGTGATGGTGTCATTTACTACCAAAGAAGTGTGGAGCAGGGCAGGTGAGAGAGTGAGCGAGTGAGTGGGTGGAGGGACCGTGGGGAGGGGACAGAAGGTGGGAAAATTTAAAAAAAAAGTGAAACTTCAAATAGAGTGGAGGAGGCTTCTTCCCTATGAAGCTGGCTGATGAGTGTCAGATTTGAGGGCCTCTGTGTGTGTGTGTGTGTGTGTGTGTGTGTGTGTGTGTGTGTGAGAGAGAGAGAGAGAGAGAGAGAGAGAGAGAGAGAGAGACTGGGGAGATAACCTGCTGGGCTGGGATCAGAGTTTGGGGGAGGAAAAAGGTCAGATCTCAGAAAAACCTCATTAATATACTCGAGTAACTTAATGATATCACTAGCATGAACACATGGAGTACCGAGCAGGAATCTATAGCTCTGTTGCCCATCTCAAGACCTAAGAACAATTATGAAGTTTAGCCAAATCTTGCATAGAAGTGGTTAGAATTTATTGCACATTGGAACAAAAATATATATTTTTTGTTGTTTTGGAAAAGACCATTAGCAATAAAAAATTTTTTGTCTGTCTGGTTTGGGGATGTACATTGGCTGACAGCATCTAAGGTCTAAGAAGAAAGAAAAGTATAAAAAATAAAAATAAACATGACAATGGCGTAAGCCAGAAGCCATTTCCTATTTAATAAGTTAATAATTTATATTTACAAAAAGGCATGCCAATAAAATAAAATGATATATTACAGTATTTATAATTCTCTTATAAATAACCACACGTTAGCTTCTGTTTTGTGCTGTTTACAATGTAGCCTGTACATGTTACTATACATTCGTCCTACCAGTCAGCAGGGTCACCAAAAGAAATACCTTCGCAACCCATTATCAGGTGTAGTAAAAAAGTTCTACAGTGATGCTGCGTAAGCAGGCTTACGAGAGCTGGACAGCTTCTAATGGTCCAACAAGATAGAAAGCTCTGCTTACAGACTTCCTGTGGTTTGTTCTACGCAAAACTAGTCAGGTGGACTGTGAAAATACATCCAAAATGCTTCTACTGCAAGGCAGATTGGTATGTCTGATTATGGGTTGTTCCCCACCCCTCCCACCCCCATTGTATGGTTCAGAAAGAATTAATTTTGATTTGGTTTGCATGCCAAAGTCTCTCCTCATTCTTTGTATAGACTTCCTGACACAATCAACTGTAGCATCTTGGCTTTGAAATCTAGTCACCAGAGAAACCCCTGGACTAAAAACTGTCTTCCCTAAAGCAGGAGATGGAATGGAAGATATGACACAATCCCCAAAGCCACCCTCCAATAACAATGGGCAGGTTGTTAAGCAGATAGCAAAACTGACTGAAAGGGAATGTGCTGGGGGAAGCTGGAATACCCTTCAGAATGCATTACTAAATTGCTTTCTCATTAGAATCTGTGCAATAAAGAAAACAAATGGGCTTGGTTCAGAGGCGGCTCCATCTCTACCTCAGATCCCACCAGTGATGGTTTATTCTAATTATAAATAGAAGGGGCTACAGCCACAACCCCAGTGCAGCTGCCCTCATCACCTCTGTGGGGAAGGGAAGCCCTGTTTAGTGGACAAATGTGATGGAGGCAAGAGGAACCATGCAGTGTGTGAGCTGGTGACAACCCCTCTTTAGAAGAGATAGGCCTGCTCAGAATATCTGAAGCCCTCATCAAGTATACCCAAGCCAAGAGAAAGCCACAATGCAGAAGGACATGACACTCAATGAAGTGAGCACCCCTAAACTCCCAACAAGAAGTTGTTTTAAGTTCCCCAAATTACCCCCTAGAGATAACATGCTACTTTGAATAGCACTTTTATCTCTACCCAAAATAAGTGTCAGTTCTCCAGTAGGAAGGCTAAACAATCATCATAAATAATGTAAAATATAAGTGAACCTTTTTTTTTTTTTTTTGATTTTTTTTTTTAGCCCTAGGATTTGGTTTTACAGTGATATTATTAATACAAGCCATTTGAGATCAAGTTTCCCCTTGTATGGGACACAGAGCTGCATTAAATAGTTCATCTTTTGAAATGTGCAACAATGGCTGTATGTTAGAGATGTCTGTTAAACATAATACACACACGGATCCATCTGCTTGTTGGATTGGGTTTTTTGTTGGTGGCGGTCAATTGGTTATGTTTCCCTACCCAGGTGTATGAAAGACTTCTAAGAATTCATAAAGAATTGTAGCAGGTATGGAACTCTTACCGTTTTGTTTTTTGTTTTTCCCTCCAAATACAGTGAACGGTGCAGGGCTGGGTCCTGTCCAAAGGCTGACCCAGTGCAGGGGGCAGGATTAGTAGTGTCCTGTTATGTATGGTTCTCATGCATGACTTCTGATCACGGCATGCCATCATGCAAATCATTTCTAGGCATTGAACAAGCACAATGTTTGGAATCGGCCTGAGCAAGTCCTCCTCAGCCTGAAGAAACCTGATTGTTTTCCCCCACCCATCTCCAAACCACGTGAAGCCCATGTGGAGAAGATGTGGTTTATGTCAAAGAAACTGACAATTAAATGACATGGGCTAAATGTGTGTGTGTGTGTTTTCTTTTTGCTGCTTAGCTTAACTAATGTAAGAATGCAAATATAGCTTGCATGAACGAACAAACTTTTAAAGTGATGTTTTCTGCTTCTGAGAATCAACAAAATGAAAAAATAAAATCCATTTGGCTGCAACGGAAATATGCTGGTCCCGGCAGCCACTCCTGTTTTGTATCCTGTTAGTTTTGTCCTAAGTTGCATTGACTGATGTGGAACATGCAGTAACCACCTGCCCAAGCATTAAAAAATCTGTGAGTCCAGGGAGCAGGGTCCTTTGCCCTGGGCAGGTCACTGCTCAAGATGCAACTGTGTTACATGGTAAGCAGACTACGTTTGGTATAGATCTTCAGGGTAAAGTATCTCCACAGCTGTTCTGCATTGATAGTATTCAGGAAGTTTGTAAACAATCTTTCACTTGCAAGTTTTAAATCTGTACAATATTTAATTTTTGCTTTCCTCTAACACTTGGATTCTCTGACCTCTTTTTGTCTTTTGGCTTTTTCCCTTCTTCCTTCCTCTGCCCGTTGCTGTTTTTCCTTCTCAGGTTTAGTTACACTGTCATAGGATGGGAGGGAGGCTGTTGACGGTGTGCTCTCCTTTTTCTCCTGGTGTGTGCCTCCATTCTCCAGCTTATTGGAAGTTGTCTTTTTGCAAATAAAGCCCCGCCTTGCTAAATGTCCCCGGTAGGCGCGTTGCAGGACCACTACCGATACCTCTTCCTGCTTGCGCCGCAGTGTGGTCGTGATTGGCTCGTAAGACACTTTGGAAGGATTGGATGCCACGAACCGCTCCTCCATCTGCTGCCGAAGGATGTCCAACTCCCCACTGTCTCCCAGGACCCGCTTGGTGAAGGCAAAAAGGATGTCCAAGCAGTGGATGCGATCCCCACTGACCATGGGCAGATCCATGGCAATGAGCTCAATGGTGTTGGGCTTGGGCACTCGGAGAGGATGCTCCAAGGCATCTGCAAAGTCTGCGAGCTTACAGTACTCAATGAACTGGGTGGCATCTGGGTCAAACTTCTCCCAGATCTCATAGAAGGTCTCAAAGTCATCCTCACTCAGAGGGTCTGCACTCTCCTCTGTGGCTACACTGAAGTTCTCCAAGATGATGGCAATGTACATATTCACGACAATGAGGAAAGAGATGATGATGTAGCTTACAAAGAAGAAGATGCCCACTGAGGGGTTCCCGCAGTCTCCCTTAAAGCCACTCCCTGGGTGTTCCTTTTCCAGACTGCAGTCAGGGGGACGGTTGAGGATGGGCAGCAGTAGGCCATCCCACCCAGCTGAGGTTGTGATCTGAAATAGGCAGATCATGCTGTTGCCAAATGTCTCAAAGTTGAACATGTCATCAATGCCAGCCTCGTGCTTCACATAAGCAAAATTGGACATCCCAAAGATGGAGAAAATGAACATGACCAGGAAGAGCAGAAGGCCGATGTTGAACAGAGCAGGCAAGGACATCATTAAGGCAAAGAGCAGGGTACGAATCCCTTTGGCACCTTTGATCAGACGCAAGATGCGCCCAATACGGGCCAATCGGATGACTCGAAATAGGGTTGGAGAAACAAAGTATTTCTCAATTATATCGGCCAGGAACATTCCTAAGAGGAGTAGAAAAAGATATATTACTGGGATTGGAGACGTCCTCTTTCTTTACTTATGTCTCCTCGCATTATGAAACCTTTAAGTTCAGGGGACTTTATAGAATGAGTGCCTCCTATTTAATATGAACTCTCATGGTAAGAAGGAAATCACATTTCAAACATATAGAAAAGCAGAGAAAATAATAAAATAGACACCTATGTACCCAACACCCAGATTTAAAAGGTGCCAGCAATTCATAAAATTTGCTTCCTCTCTTCATCCCCAGAAATAGCCACAATCCTGAAGATGGTATCACTGTGGTGTCTTCATAACTTTGCTACTATAACTACTTAAATAATACAAAGAGAGCATACTACTATGCTTTCGGAATTAATCTATAGCTATCATTTTTTTTTAGATCTCTAACTTGCTTTAGAGACTTAACATTATGTTTGAGATTGATCTCTGGTGTTAAAATACCTATTTTAATGGCTGAATTTCATAAATAGGTTCTCATTTGTTTTCCCACTCAAGGATACTTAGATTTTGTTGTTGTTGTTTTTCCAGATTTGGGTATGCGTGACTTTCCAAGGTTTTATCAATTCCTCTTCAAAATGTTATCAAATTTCCACATCCACATTTCTACATCCACAAACAATGAATGAGAGGTCCTACCTAGTTCCACCTCATGATTTCACTACCTTTTGGCTATGATGTCTTAGTTATTCTGATAAAGCCATCAATATTCAAAGTACCTCCTCCCTGACTCTGAAAAGACATTTTTGGTTTCTCATTGTCTCATGTCCCTACCCTACCAAATGAATCTGGAAAACTAAAGCGACCTCTCAGGAGAGACTTTTAACTCAAAGCTTCTAGGTTTTATGTTTAAAGCCATAAATCAGAAAGTAGTATGAGCAGATAAAAATATCAAGGCAATTGTAGGAAATAAAAGTAGATGGTGAAAATGTACAGATCAGGGCTTTTTCTGTTTACATTCTTCCAGGGGTCCACTTCTACCAGATCACGGGCCTTAGGAGGACAGAGCAGTGATGGGAACCCAGGGAGGGGCCACAGAAGAGGAGATGAAAAGTTTGGGAAATGACCACACAAGGGAAGGCAATGACATGTTCTCCTCCTTCAGTGCCTTCTCTTGCTACTGAGGCCCTGACAAGACAGCATGAGTTCCAACCGACCTTACGGATTGACTTTAAATAAGGAAGTATCTATCAGCCATAAAGATTCCTAAGTGTTGGGGTAATGAACAGCAGAAGGCTATGAAATCCCCTTATTTGAAGGTTTTAAGCTAGGAAAGAATCTTAATTTTCAGGAAGGGACAAGATGTAGTAAGTTCAAAGTAGGCCAGATAACCTCTTGGGGCTTCTGTTGGAGCTAGAATTCCATGAGGTGTTTGAGCTTTCAAGAAAATCTCTACCTCAGCCAGGACCCATCATGATTTCTCAGCTCTCTTCACGCCTTTCCAATTAAGCCAGGACTAGTGATCATAAGATGTTGGGTAGAGAATGTAGTTAATAATACTGTAATAACTATGTATGGTGTCAGATGGGTACTAGATTTGGGGTGGTAGATGGGAGATAGAGTGAAAAAGGTGAAAGCATTAAGAAGTAAAAAATTGGTAGTTACAAAATAGTCATGGGGATGTGAATTAAAGCATAGGGAATATAGTCAATAATTTGGTAATAACTATGTATGGTACCAGGTGGATACTAGACTACTCAGGGGGATTACTTCTTAAATTATACAAATACCTAACCACTATGTTGCCACATGAAATTAATATAAAATAATATTGAATGTCAACTGTAATTGAAAAATTAAAAAAGAGGGAGAAAGGTGAAGGGCAATAAATGGTCTAGATTTCCAGGTATAAAGCAAATAAGTCATGGGGATGTAATGAACAGTACGGGGAATACAGTCAATAATATTGTGACAGCATGGTATAAAATCAGATAGTTGCTAGACTTATCAAGGTGATCATTTCTTTAGGTATGTAAATGTTGAACTATGGTGTTTACCTGAAACTGATACAATGTTGTATGTTAGCTATATTTTTTAACAAAAATCTTAAAAATAAAAAAAGTTGGGAGGGATGCTGGGATAGCTCAGCAGGTTGAGCACTTGCCTTGCAACCACAAGGTCCAGGGAGTGAATCATGGCTCCCGCCCATGCAAACCCATATGCTAAATTGAGGCACAACTGGTAACTACTGGGATGGCCCTCAGTTCAGTTTCTGTCCCATGTGGCCCCACATCCATCTGTGTGGAATGAAACTATGTCACAACTAATGATGTACAACTATGAAGACTGCTCTGGGCCTTCCTCCCTTCTCTTTCTCTCTCTCACACACACATACACACCCCTTCTCTCAAAACAAAATAAACCTTAAAAAATATTAAAAAAAAAAAAGTTGGTAAACATATGATACTGGCATTCCATGTATGGCAGGCAAGAAAGGCTTCAGAGAGAAGATTCCTGAGTAAGGTTATGTAGGATGAATGTGCATTTATCCCCAGAGAAAAGGGGGAAAAAATGGGGCAAACAGCAACCCAGGCAGCAGAAACACCATTTAAGTGGTCTGTTAGGAGGTTACAGGGCTAGTTTCACCTCAATTTCTCTTTTTTAAAAAGATGATTTCTATACTTTTGTTTCTGAACAAATTAGTGATAGTTAATAAAAATACCAATCATCCAAAGTAACACCATTCTTTTTATTTTTGAGTACGATCTGAGAAGAGGGGGCATGGTTTGGTCTGTGGACTTTTCATCCCACTCAATGATGGGTAGGCAAAAAAGTTCAAGGACAGTGCACAAGGGCAGCATTGTCCAACATGTACTTTGTGGGAGGTTAGGGGGCTGGGTTTGAACCCCTGCTTGCTCATTTACCAGCCCCATGTCTCAGTTACTGCTCCTTGCTTCAGTTCCATATGATACCAAGAGGGTTGTTGTGAGGATAATATAAATTAAAACATATAAAGTACTAAGAATGGTGACCAGCACATAGTCCATTAAAATGTGAGATATCATTATTATTTGAAAAAGAGTGCTGTGATCTAATAAAGGTGGGATGGTGTGTTCCAGTTAAATAGAATTCTTTACTGCACGACTTCCAGGAGTCTTCTATAGGCTACTGTGCTCTGTGACCCACCAAAGGGAAAGTCAGTGTATAGTGCTGCCCAAAGTAAAGCACTCCTCATTAATGACTGAGCTCTGTTCCCATGACTAGGCCGTTAAGCGAATTCATCAATAAGTGAGAAGCTTAAGGACGGATGTCTTGTGTGTTGTGGCACCACAGGGTGTGTATTTTTCAATAGATATCACATGGCACCACACTTATAAATGAAATATATAGTCTTGTGAAATTATAAATGCTTCATGCAGTGAATACTAACTAACTCTGGGGAGAAGACAAAGACTAAGGGGATTCCTGAAATTCACACAGACTGAGAAGAGGATTCCCTGCACTGGAGAACTGGTTGTTAAGTCCGAGCCATTGTTAAACAGGTAGGCCGTTAAGTGAAGAGTGGCTATAATTTCATCATGAGATATTTTTCTTGGGGAGAGATGGCTGGGATTAGTGTTCCATGTATCAACACACATTTGGACATGCTGCTCCTGAGGACAGAACTAGAAAGTGGCACAGGGTAGGGGAGGGCCAGCTGCCCTGCTGCCCACTGTCACCACCTGGGTAAACCAGCCTGGCCACCGGAGCTCTGGAACTGGTTCCTGTGGGTCTCAGGCACTCTCCCTGTGCTAGCCTGTCAGTCATAAATACCAAGGCTTCACCATTCAGGATGCCTTTTCGGAAGGCAAGGAAATGTTTTAGGAGGGCAATCAATATGATGGCATTTCCTCTGGCTGCCTGGACATCTCATGCCTTGTGGCTGAAGCAAAATGCCACACAATCGTTAAAAACCAGCTTGAGTTCTGCCTCTGCCATCTGAGTTGAGTGACCTTGGACAGCTTTATAGTGAAGGTAATAAAACAATCTGCTTCCTGGGTTGTTACAATGATCAAATGAGAAAATGCAAGTGAAGAAACTCTCAAACTGTACTGGTCACAGTAAAACCTCAGTAAAATGAGCACTGCCATCATCACCAGCACCACCAGCACTAGAATTTTCCTAGATCATTTCTTTAACACCCAACTGAATAATCTCTCACCATTCCTTATTCTTTTTTACCCTGCTATACCTGTTATTTTAGAAATAATTTTATCTTCCCTGTTAGATTTCAAACTCCTTGAAAGCAAGAACCAAATATAATCTTTAAGTTCCCCTTCAACCACAGAATTTACTACCTAAGACCACTATGAATACTCAACAGAAACTTACTGACCACATAACCTGCTGGGCAGGCCCAAAGGATGACTTAGGGGTGCACACGGGCTTACTTCAGGGGTGCACTTCAGACCTCTGTAACCCTGCTCCCCCAGGAATCTCATCCTCAAGGCCAGTCAGGTCACCTCTTCCTTCCCCACCTGCCCTACTCACCCACAATGGAGAGGATGACTACCACGAAGTCGAAGATGTTCCAGCCAATGGTGAAGTAGTAGTGCCTCAAGGCAAACATTTTGAGTACACACTCACAGGTGAAGAAGATGACGAAGACCAGGTTAATCCAGTAAAGAATGTTCTCCATCTGCTTGCTCTGATTATCTGTCTCCACCATCATTGTCACCATGTTAAGGCAGATGAGCATCATGATAACAATGTCAAAGGCTTGTTGAGTGACAAAATCAAAGACGATACCTTGGATTTTGTTCTGGTGGGGGTAGGGGAAGGGAGGAAAGATACAAAAGGATTCATAAAAGCCTTTCCAAGCAGACTGTGGCAGTTACCATCCTGTTCATTAGACTCGGTTTTCTTTTCTATAATACTAGCCAGCTTGATCCTGCGGCTCTGTCAGGATATCAGGAGCCTGGACAGACCTCACTGTCACTATCACCTCACCACAAGTTTTCTAAAATTGCCACTCTTCTCTTTGTGTCTATGCCATCACACACTTTCAGATGTCTTCCCACCTCTCCAGCTGCTCCTTTTTAGTCTCCCTTGCCATCCATTTCTTCTCTTAATCTCTTCTTTCTCTATACTTTCTCCATGGGAGAGCTCATCTACTCCTACTGCTCACATATCTATGTACTTACGTTTTTCAAGTTCTTTCTTCTACAGACCATATCTTCCCTCTGAATTCATGTACTGCTTACTTGACACCTCTCCTTGATGACTCATATGGGTCTCAAAATTAACAAGTCCAAAGCAGAATTAAGTCCTTCCTTTGCCCTTTACCCAGCTTGTTCCTCTCATCTCAATTACTCATCCAGTGTGTAAGCCACAGATACAAGGGTCATCTTTGCCTCTTTTTGCTCCCTCATCCCCCAACTAATCCATTGTAGGTCCTATTGATTCTTTCTCCAAAAATACAGTAGACTCTCCATTAACCAGAACTAAAAAAACTGGCAATTTTTTTTTTTGCTGGTAGCTTGAGAGTGGCCGTTGCTTGAGTTCTGGTTAATGGAGAGTCTACTTATATTTATCCGGCATCTACCAATTGCCATGGGAGCTGGTTAATGGAGGGTCTACTGTATAACTTGAATTCATCCACTTCATTCCACTTCTGTTGTTCATGTCCTAGCCTAAGCCTCTATTGTCTTTCATCTGGACTTCTAGAAGAGTCTCCATAACTGGTCTCCCTGCTTCTCTTGCCCTCATCCAATGCAATCTCCACACAGTAGCAAATGTGATTATTTAGAAATATAAATGAATCACATCATTCTTCTACTTAAAACCTTTCAGTTGTTTCTCACTGGGCTTGCGACCAACTTCCTATTGTTAACCTGGCTTAAAAATGCTTTCATAGTCTCATCCTGCTCATTTCATGACCCTAACTCTAGCTCATCACCGCCTAGCCCCAGTAATGCTTCCTGCTTTTAGGTCCATGTTGCTTTACCAGGACCCCTTTCCCTAGCACTTTGGCTCCTCTGCATCTGCTTATGTAGATCTGCCTACCCTAAGCCTCTATTCTTCACTGTCCTGGCCCTCCAGTTAATTTTTTCTCACAATATTTCACATTTTATAATAGCTGTTTGCTTACTTATTTATTATCTACAACCCCCATTATACTGTAAGCTAAATGATAGCAGTGTCTAAATTTTGTTCATCATTTTATACTTAGTGCCTGGTACACAGTAGCCCATCTATAACTACAGTAAACCCTCATTTAACTTGACATGTCTATGATTTAAAGTAAAACCACATATAACAAAACCAGTTTTCCACAGGCTAATTGATAAAAACAAGAATTAGGTTCCTGTGCATCACATCAATATTGTTGAAAAAAAGGACGTTACTGGAGGACCTGCTGTATTTGCTGAAGGAGTGCTGAATTAATCACTAAGAATGTTTCCTATCATACTAAGCTTCTATATTTTAGTGTGGAAGAAAATACACGCAGCTTCCCACAAGCAAAGTAATTAGAAATGTTAACCCTCTTCCATTACTTTTGGTTTCATTTCTATCACAGAATGAAAACTGTAACATCAAGGAAGTATTTTTTAAAAATCACTTTCTTAAGATCTCCTTGATTCTTTTTAAACTTACCTAGACACTTGAGCTGGTGCTTATTTCTGGATTCCTCTAACTTGGTGGCTTTCAAGCTACCATGTTCTGCAAAGCCCTAGGGTATCCTTTCCCTCAGACTGTGGTGGGGCAAGGGTGCCTGGAACGGTGTAGGGGTGAGCAGAGAAAATGCTCTGGGATTCCCACTCTTGAATCAAACAAAGTAGCTCTACTTTTATTTTTGCAAATTAGATGGCCAGGTAAGCCTTTTCTTTTCAGAGTTCTTTATTTTTTTAAAGTTGCTTTAAATGCAAGTTACAGAAAAAGAACTGTGAGTTGACTTTGGGGGTTGTGCACATGGCTTTAGGAGCATCTCCAGCTCTGAAGCAAGAGGACAAACACCAATAGGAGGGTACAGCAGAACCTCAGCCCCCAAATCTGTTTTACAAAAGGCTTGAGTCAAGAGAGGAGAAAATCAGGACCTTAGACTCTCCCAGTTTTACCTTCTTTTTCTCCCACAAATAGCCAGAAGCATTAATTTAGCTTCCAGGCACATCCTTGCAAAGACTGACTTGTTGGGTAGAGTGCTGAGAAAATAATGACCAAATCGTAGGAAAGAGATCAGCTTTCATTTTCACTTTCCCTTGTTAATTTTTAGTTGTCTCTGAAAGTATCTCTCTTCTAGGGCCAGAGCCAAGGTCAAGCACAAATATAAAAGTCATCCGATACCTTAATCCCTGTTCTTCTGCCGTTCTCCTCAGATCTTCTGGGGGGGTGGCTAGGAGAGGGTCAGAGGGCACAGTAGCCCATCACTTGCCCTTTTCCTTCCTTTGCAGTAACCCTACCAGTGACTTTCCATGTGGGGTCTCACTCTGTCCTCAGCCTGTACAATGCACTCACCAGGGGGCGGGGAATCGGCTTCTGTGGTTTCTTTGAGCCTAGCTTTTTCATGGCATTGTAGTACTTCTTCTGTTCTTCAGTCATGAAGATGT
>PVKE010012643.1:0-37935 GCA_004027555.1 Craseonycteris thonglongyai
ACACACACACACACACACACACACACACACACACACACCGATATCATAGCTTGTTAGTCATATATTTTGTGCATCCTAAAAATAGTTAAAAATTAAAAATAATAATGATACAAATGAAATGGCGTTCACTGTACTTCTACACTCTGTTGTTCTTGCTCCTTGAATGCCTGCACCCCACTTTGGGGATCACTGTTGCAGAATTTAGTGAGACCAATTGAACTGAGATCATGATAATCTGGGGAAAACTTCACTGCCCAATATAAAGAGATGCTCTAATTTTGAGTTGTAATTGTTGTCTCCTCCCTATGGAACAATGTGTCTCCACGTGGCTGTGAATTCATCGTGGCTTCTTTAGCGTTAAAGAGACCACAGTTTCTGCAGGGGCCGAGGAATCTCTACGGTACTTCATCCTTATATTTGTAAGTTGTTGAAACCTTTGCCTTAAAGTGTGGAATAAAAAAATTCAGGTTTTACAGTCAGTGCCAAATCTTTGAAGTGCCCCCCAAAACAAACAAGCAAACAAACAAACAGAATTTATTTATAAAATATTGTGTATTTATTCTGACATGTTTGAACTTCAGTTGACTTCAAAGGACTCATGCCACACGCCTATTGAGATGCCTTTCCCACTGCTCCAAACAGTTTTTTAACTCATTGATTTTGTTGTTTTTGGTGCTTTTGCCATTTTTTGTTTCACCACGTTGGCAAAATGTTTCCCTTTGTGGACTTTTTTCATCCAGGAAAAAAAAAAAAATCACTCAAGGTGAGACCAGCTAAATAAGGAGAGTGGAATGGAAGGTCATGCTGTTCTTCGTCAAAACATGCTGAACACTTAGCGTGGTGTGGGCCGTGCATTGTCACGCAGAAAACGCTGTTCGTGTAAATTGCCCATCATGAAATGGACAGCTACGTTGAAAGAGTCTCCAAAAAAAAAAAAAAAAAGAAGTACACTGAAGCCAAACGCAACCTCTCACAATACCACCAGCTGCTACCTGGATGCAGATGGGTTCCTAGAACACACCTAGTCAGGGAAACTGGAGATACAAAGTCCCTACTCTTCAAAACGTAATTCTGTTTTTGGGGGGGGTCCTCCCCCTTCTTGTGCATTGCCTAGCATTTGTAAAAATAAATTTGTGTAACATATATTAACTTGTTGATTTTCTATGGGATAAAAGCAGTAAGTAAATGTTATAGTGTATATATTATACTATTTAAATTTTATCATATCTATGACTTCTAGAATTATAAAGAGAATGAAGATAGATACCGTTGGGATTTTGGTGTTTTAAATCTCTGTGCTTGTCCGTGACTGCTCATTTGAAGCTGAAGTTCAAAGACAGCTTTCGTGTAACCAAAGTTTCTTCTGAACACCATCTTACTAAATCATCATTAAGAGAGAATGACAAAAGATATTTCAAATTCAAGCTAATAACGAAATTTTATGAAGTCACAGCCTAACGTAAAGCTCTATGAAATCGGAAGTACATAAATACTTGCCATATAGAAGATATGTGTGGAAAAACAAACAAAAGAGTCACCATCAGGAAATGTAGGTTTAAAATATGCCGATTGGTCATTTCCAAATTACTTCACTGCTAACCACTGTTAACTGAGCCCATATTTTATTGGCTAGAAGAAGTGACAGCACAGAGATTTTGGCTACTACATGCTTAGTTACCACACAGAGTTGAAGTGGAATAAAAGGTCTAATATTCTGTAATGCAATTCTTTATCAGTCCAATGATTCAGAGGCTAACGGAAGAGGAGATGCCAACTCAGTGCAATGAAATATTCATCTCATAGTGTATGCACTACTCTGTAAGGCACATGGGTCAAGCCAATGTTTTCAAACACTAGGGTCTCATAAAAGGAGGTACAGAAAGTAGATTAATTAATGCTTTCCAAAAGCTATGATAATCTTCCTTAACCTTTTGTCATTGTGATATTTATTTCAGGGGGTAATTTTGTGAATGCCATATCAACTATTGGTAATAATAAGACTTGCTGCTTTTTTCAAAGTGCATTGTCTCAGGTGGCAACTGAGATGCATTCCAGACACTTATACATGAATAAAGTGAATTATTCTTTCCCATGATGAGGTGAAGCTAATGGCTCACCGAGTTCAAGTGTAGGAACATTCCACTGTATAGTCTTCGATTAAAAGCCATGTCATTAAAGATAGTCATGGAATATAGAAAAAAATTGATATTCGTGGGTAAGTTATCTAGAGTCTCATTATTAAGACGATGCACAGTTCTCAGAGCTTTGCCAAGCAACTTATCTGTCAAATGAGGAGCAACTGTGGATGAACGTCTCATGTGGAATTTGTAGTTAGGGAGAGGGTGACCTACAGTAAAGCTCTGAATAAGTAATCTCTCCCTAGCAAGGTCCTGAGATAAAGGTTAATTTTTGAAAAATCTAGAACTTTCAGATCATCCTTTTATTTATTCTATAGTCATTACCAAAAAATTTGCTGTGGTTCTCAATGAATAAGGGGGATACCCCTCAGAAAGAATACCACCAAACGAAGGCTCATTTATTATTCAACGTGTTTCCATTTGTACTCGTGAATCATTCATGTCTTTCATTGACAGTTATCTCTATCTTCAGGGACTGATTGTAGTATGTGGCACAATGTAAACACCCCAAAACAAACATTTAATGCTTTGATAAATGAATAAATGACGACTTACTTACAAGTGTACTCTAGGTTAATATAAATACGAGTCCACGTAGAAATAACTGTTCACTCCCCTATATTCTCCTAGTGATTCATAGTTTCCACTTTTATGGAATTTACCACAGTAACTTTTATTCATTTGTCTTGTGTTCATCTTGTAAACTGTGATCTTCAACAGAGTAAGGGTCATGAGTAATTGATCCTCTGTTCCCAAACCTGGCACCATGTCTAGAACCTACTAGACACACAGTAAATATTTGTACAACTAAATTCTGTAGCGATAGTAGAAGTTTACATCCTTCACCCGGCATTGATTAAGACTGACCTAGAAAGGGCCAGAGGTGATTGCATGAATCAGAGGCAATAGAGGAAATTAAGCAGAATGACCCATTGGCGTTGTGGATCAACGTAGTTACCTGTGAAGGACTTCCTGACTCACGGCACCACGCTGGTGGAGGAGATGAGAAAATGTCCTTGGATTCCTGTGGTGAAGAGCAGAGGGACACCGCTGTGGAAGTCAGAATACAGATGGGCAAGTTCCAACAGAAGGGCAAGAACTAACACACAGGTCTACGCAGGCTCCAAGTTCAAGTGTCAGGGATGGAGGTAGCCCGGACGTCTGAACTTGTCCTAAGGTAAGCATCACCCTAAATCCTTTGCCAGCTCTATTGTGGCAGCCTGGTCTCACAAGATCCCATGGAAGAGATATTGGGGTTGTGGGACAGCCCACAGGTCCAAGCCCTGGAGCTCCCTGAGACTTGTGATGAAGTCATGACTGTGGTTGGGGTTGAAGAGGATCCTGAAGTGGACAGATTGGAATCAAAGCCTGAATGAGTCCTACTATGTGCCACATGGCAACCAAGCTTCTCCCAAGCATTGCAGGAGCTTAGAAAGTTCTGAGAAACTGCAAAGGAGGGGAAGCCGGGATGGCTCAGTGGGTTAAGTGCTCACTTTGCAGCCCTGGGGACCGAGGATCGAATCCCGGCCCCAGCCTGTGTGGACCCATGTGCTGAACTGGGGAGCTCCCCCAGTTCAGTTCTCTCTCTGTCTCTGTATCTCTCTCTCTCTCTCGTTCTCTCTGTCAAAAACAATAAAAAAAAAAAAAAGAAAGTTCTGAGAAACATACTCCACCAGAGCCCCCGTGATGAAGGCCTAGGGCAGGGGCCCACTAGACTAGGTAGGTATAAGGATGTTGATCTGAATACATATCCCCTGAAATACTTGTCAAGTGTGTATATTTTTAGACCACCCCTAACATACTGAACCAGAACCTCTGTAGGTAGATTGGAAAACCTATGTTTAACAAGTCCTGTGGTCATTTTAGGGACACTATGTTTGAGAGTCATTGGTTTATTCTACAATATATATATGCAGTATTACATAATCTGGCTAATTAGGGTGCATTCAAACGGATACCTTGGGTCATTTACCACTCCAAATCTTTGAATATTTAGAGCTGAAAAATGTGACCAGATGGAATCATTTTCTATTCCCCCAATATTTTATGCACTGTCCTAGAATCATGCATTTTTTAAAAATTGTTTCCTCTGCATGGATTATTTACTCAACTTTATGTGTTTTTTATTGTAGCTCATGCTTGATGTTACATACCCTATGTTGCCTGTTTATATTTGTGTGCCTTTTCCACGTATCATTTTTTGTTTATTGCTTTTACGTCTATCCTTTCAGATTTGAACTTTGCAGGAAAGATATAATTTGTTTTTTCAGCTCAATCATTTTGTCACATCCTAGGTGCTCAACTAACAGACTAATATATTTTCAGTTCAAGGCGTAGCTTTGTATTTTTTCAGATCAATAAATCTTGCAGAAAGTATTCAGGCCTGCTTTAGCATAGGCATTTACTTCTAAAACCAGACCCAGTCCTAGAACGAAGCTCAGACAGACAGAATCTGCAACTAATCATTTAATTTAGCATAATGTGTCCAGTTTCAGAGTCAGGGTGATTTAGTTTAAGAAAAAAAACAGAACTGGATGGCCCATTAGTGCTACTAAATAAACTATGTTCCTATAGTAGAGATTAATCTCAGACAGGAGAAAGTAGCTAATGAACAACTAATCCTAGTTTGGAGGGAAGAAATGGGCATCTTTTGGTTCTGAATACATTTGCCAGATGCATTTACCGTACCATATCAATAATGAGCAAAGTATGGAACTGACATTGGAATTTCTGTTTCCACAATTGGGAATAAGAAATATCAGTTCACATGAAAGAAGCTGGTAGCTGCAGTGCCCAACATCACTTATAAAGCTGACCAGAATTTTGTAAGTCACACAAAGGAACAACTGGCTGTTTTGAGCACAAGAGTTGGTCATAGAAAGTTATTTTGAAAATCCTAAATCTCTAAGGAGTTGAGAATGGTAGTAAAATTTGCACTGAAAGAACACTGAACATGGTTAGTGTTCACTTAAGGAGTGGTGAGAAAACTAAGTCTGATTCAGGTATGAAATCTATATATTATGTAGTTTAGAGTCAAGTGGGTGAGTAGTAATTGACATATGTCCTTGTGATTAAAATAGTATTTTTAAATAAATAAATAAAAAATAATCCCTCTAGGATTGCCTCAATTATATTCATTTACCAGAAACAGAATAAGAAAGGATCCCCCCCCAAAAAAGGATTATTTTTTTTTCTGACTTGTGAAGGTTATTAGAACCCTATACAAATTCAAAAGTCAAATGGAAGAAATTGTTTTATTCTGTGCTAGTCTAATAAAAGCTTAGAAGAGCAATTCTAAATGAGAGATTCATGTGTATTTTAGTCTTGAGTTTATTATCCTTTTCAGTCAAGAATTTTACCCCTAGCTTCTGAAAATTGAGCAGCTGGTTTCAGTTGATTGATGGGTATGTTTTAGGAAAACAATGAACTGCAAGTGAGCTAGTTTATTGCGTTTGGTTCTGTTTCATGCATTGTCGTATGCAATGGTTCTATCTGTAACTCTCAGCCACTGAAACTGTAAACCACACTTCAACTCTAGGAAATAGTATAGATTTCTGAAAGAACACCCGTTCACCTGACTTTTTCTTCTATTAAATATGTGTTAGTGATATCTGACTGTTATGTAAGAAAAGCCCAAGTCATCAGGAAGGGTTCTTTTCTGTGAAATATTGACATCTGGGAGTGATAGCCTCCTGTCCTGTCAGGAAATTCTGTGATCTGTCCATTTATTTAATAAATCATTATGAGCCCCAGCTCTTCTCTCTGCAGGAGACACATCAAACATAGCTTCTGTTCTCAAAGGGCTGTGCATACTCCAATTCAAATACAGATAATAAAAAGGAAACAGATTAATGTTTTAATTTAAAATATTTTCAGTTACCTAGAAGAAAAATCAAGGAAGCTATAGAACTGGTGAGGAAACAGGTAGGGGAAGAGGAGTTGTTTTGTAATAAGTTAATCAGGGAAGAACTCACTTGAAAAGATGACATTTAAGCAGAAATTAATAAAGGGAGGGAGAGATTCTGTTCAGATATAAAGGAAGAACATTCTGGGCAGAGGAGAATCAAGGCTAGTGGCCAAGAAGTGAGACCAAATGAAAGTGGGTTTTCTGTTTTTTTGTTGTTTTGTTTTGTTTTGTTTTTCATTTTGAACCTAAGAGCAGCAAAGTGACTGAAATGAGATGAACATTTGAGGGAAGTGAGTTGTATGTTTAGCTAGTTAAGTAAGCCCTGAATTTGCACCATTTAGAAAACATTCACTGAAATGGCACATCGCTAAAATCTATAAAATGTTTTTAGAATAACTACAAATATAATGTGTTGGGTGTGTTGACTAAGATAATATAGTAGTACCTGAATGTATTACACAAATGTTGGTTTGTCATACAAGTTGGTTTGTTATACCAATTCTCTGGATCTTTTAACTATTCTTTGAATTTTTTTAAACTATAGAGTAGACATCTGATTCTATTACACGATCTTGAGTTGTGTACACAACCCCAATATTAAGGCATACATAATTTCTGAGACAATGTTAATGAAAATACTTGAGAAAAATGTTACCAAATTTGGAAAAGTTTCAGTGATAACTTCTTCTCTATTATTTCTTTCTCTTTCTCTTTCTGGAACTCCCACGACATGCATGTTCGTACTCTTGATGGTATTCTCCAGGTCTCTTAGGCTCTATTCACTTTTTGTTTGTTTGTTTGTTTTCTTCAGGTTCTATAAATTTCAAGGGTCCTATCTTCATGTTTGCTAATATACTCTTCTGCCTGCTCAAATCTGCCTTTGAATTCCTGTAGTATATGACTTTCTTTCAGTTACTGTACATTTTAGCCCTGTTATTTATTGTTGGTTTCTTTTTAAGTTGTTCATAAATGATTTTCTTGACTCTTTCCATATCTTTCTTTAGTTCTATTAGCACATTCAAAGCAGTTGTTTTTAGAGACTTTGTATAGTGAAAGTGCCATTAGGTCTTTCTAAGAAATTGTTTCTGTTGAATCACATACTCCCTTTGAATAGATCATACTTCCTTAGTTCACTGTATGCTTTGTAATTTTTTTTGTTGAAAACTGGACATTAAACTTATAATATTGCGACTCTAGAAATCAAATTCTCTCTCTAGCTCAGTGTTTGCTGTTTTTGGTTTGTTTGTACGTATTGGTGATTTTTATTGCCATACACTGTCTTTGTGCTGAGTATCAGATTGAGGTATAAACTTAAGGTCTTTTCTGAGCCTTTGCCTTTCTCTGAGCATGCATGAAGAATTTCTAATGTTTTCTAACTATTTACTTGCCTTTGAATATTCTGGTGTGTTTTTTTTTGTTTGTTTTTTGTTTTTACTTTTTTAAAATGGAATTTATTGGGTTGACATTGATTAATAAAATTGTATACGTTTCAAGTGTACATTTCTATAATATGTCATCTATATGTCGCATTGTGTGTTTATCACCTAGAAAGAGTCAGTTCTCTTTAATGTCAGGTTCCCAAAAGGGAAAATACAAAATAATGAAACAGGAGGGAAGTGTTTAAAGTGCTAGATTTTTAAATCCCCTGAAAGTCACTTGAACTGGAGGGGTGGGACTTACAACATCAAAAGAAGGTACAAAAACAACGGCTGCCCAACACTGTGTTGGCACCTCTGCAACCAAAACAGTGATAAGCAATCAGGTCCTTGTTATTTGGAGGACAGGGTCACTTGCCCACCCTGGCTTTCACAAGACTCATACAAGCTGCTGTAAAAATACATACTAGGGCTAGAGCTGTGAGTTGGTAGTCACTATCTAAACAAGAGCTAACATTGACAAATATTAACCACAATTTAACACCCAAGTCTTCCCTAAAAATTTCAAGCCTTTAGTAAAATCCAGAGTTCCAAAATAGTTATATCAGACATACTATGTCTGTTAAATTGTTATCTGGGTGGAGAGACTGAATGTTCCTAGTGCTTTTCAAGCATTGCTATTGATTCTTACTCTGCCATGTTCTTATAGTCTCACTTCTTTGGTGTTTTTAACTTAAGTTTGAGTATAGCTTCCTAACCCCCTAAAACTTGTGAAGATGGTTGTATAGAGATGCTGTGTCTGTTTTGTTTTTTTTAATTCCTGAAATCCCTTCTTCTGAAATAAAAAGAAATTTAGTAACAGAAATCATCCTCAATGTCTGTGCCCCATTTACCAAAAAGGAACAAATGGCAAGACTATTTTGAGTCTACAGACCATGCAGTTTAGGTTCAGTTTCGACCTTAAAGGAGATCAATGTATATTTTCTTCTTTTAAACATTTTTTTGTTGAAAAGATCAAGAAAATAGAACCTAATACTTCATTATAGGTTTCATAGTGATTTATTTAATAAGTAAAAGCTCAATTGAAAAAATATGTTGTGTATTTCACTGGAACTCACCCAGGATTATAAAATTTGAGAAAGGGATATTTTGATAAAATTTATTTTCAGTGTTGTTGAATGTAATTATTTAAAATTTTAACTTACAGAGCAAAATACAGTTGTTTAACATACTTTTAAAAACTACTATGGATGTAATTTTATGAACTTCCTTGTGAGGGTGTGATATAGGTATATATCTTTCTCCCTGTTTGATACTCATCTCCTTAGAAGTCTCTGCTTAGGGCATTATTGTCACTGAGTCATCAATTCAATTCTGGAGAGCTTCTCATTGTGCTCTTTGCAATGGATAAATTCCTGAAAGTAAAAATTATAAGTGCTTCAAAATTTTAAAGCTTAGTATGTAGTGCCAAGCTCCTAGGACATCTATTTACCATGAATCAATGGTGATGACAAATTACTTTTATTAAATTTATCCTGGGAATCAGCTGCTTTAAAATAATCCCTTCCAAAATATTTTATGGACGGTTTCCACCTTCCAAAGAAAAATAGACATTTTAGGCAATTATCTAGATGAGTTTGGTTTAAAAATTTTCTTGCCTGAATCATAATGGATAACTGAACCAATGTATACTTTATCTTTCACTTATTCAACAAACAGAGAACGTGATTAAGTTTTTTTTGACTGGACTGTTGAAAATGGGAAGATGGAACAATTTGAAAGATAGAAAGCTCCAATCCTACTTTGCTTTTCAATGAAAATCTCAGATAAATACATGTTCTGTTGCCCAGTGCCACATCTTAAACCATCTACATTCTCATCATAGTACAAACTCAAGTGTCACAAGATTTAGTTAACAAATTGGCATTGTGTACTTGTTTAACACGGCAGATGATTTCCCCAAAGCTGTTTGGAAAATAGAGTTAATAAGAATTAAATAAGAAAAAGAAAGGTCTTCTAGTAAGGATGATGAAGTAAATGAACATTGTGCTTTCCTGTGATCACAAACACAGTAGAATTATATCCAAATTGTAGAACAACCACCCTTGGGAACCATTTGAAATTAGCTGAACAGAAGTCCTATAACTAAATAAGGTATCCCTCACTTAACGACTGAGTTCCATTCCTATGACGAGGTCACTAAGAAAGTTGGCTGATAAGCAAGAAGTATTTTTCAATAGATATCAGGCAACATCACAATTATAAATAAAACATAGTCTTGCGTGATTGTGAATGCTTCATGTAGTGAATACTAACTGACCGTGGGAATGAGACAAAGACTGAGAAAAGGAATTTCCAAGGCTCACATAAACTGAGAAAGGGGATTCCCACACTGGGTAACTGGTCCCAAGTCTGAGTGGCTGTTAAACAAGTAAGTCATGAAGTGAGAAGTGGCTGTGTATAAAGAAGAAGCCTCATCCAGACTGGTAGGAGGGGTGAAGACCTGAATTGGCTTAGTTTCACAGCCATGTGTGGTGGTTACAAAATCTCAGTTGTGGAGATTCTTTCTGAGGAGTGAGGGTTCCCAGCCCCACACTGGGCTCAGCAGCCCAGAGCAGCATTGTCTGAAACAGAAATCAGCACAATAAATAGCTGGCTGTGAAAATCAGCTGTGACTCAGGCTTGGTTAGATGGTGGGCTATTGGAGACTTGGGAGAACTCTCACAGGGATGAACACAGATTCACTTGCTCATGTATATCCTAAGCTCCAGGCAAGGAAGCAGCTCAATAAGCTCCAGAGACATATGAGGAGTAACTCAATCGTCTGGCTCCTGTGTGAGGGCTGAAGCGCTTTCTCCATGACTAACATGCAGACAGGTGCCTGTGTTCTTCTGTTAAGCCTTTAGCCCAACCAGACAGCAGGCACAGGTGAGCAGCATCTCTGAGTGTCTGTTCTCCTGGCAAACACAGTTTATGCCCCACCCTAGGGATTCTCTGAGACTCCCGCCCAATTCATTCATGAGCCCAATCTTCTTCCAATGACTGTTCTTTACAAATGGAAAGCCTCTGCCTTTGTTAAAATCTCTCTTAGGTCCACAAACCCTAAAAGAAGCAGCTTCTGGCCTTGCTGAGTCGTCCCAAGACTGGTCTTGGCGGCAGCTGGCCTTGGCTCACAGCATAATGACTCCAAAGCATCTCCAAGCTGCAGGTCACTTTGTAGCTCCTACCAGTGGCCCTACATTGGATACAGTCAGTGGTTGGTTGATCTTGGCCTGCACCACAGTCTCCCCCAAGAGGCCCGACAACCGACACACCAAGTGAATAAATTCACACCATGCCAGAGCACCATCTAGTTAGGGTGTAAACATGGCACCCACAAATGGTAGAATCTGCCAGCACCAAAGTCCTGCTAAAGTGATTCTGCTTTGTGGAGTCAGTTCCTGCAAACGGCGTGTCCTCTGTAGTCCCAGCCCATTCTCATGGCCAATTAGCCTGCAGGTCAATTCCTTCCTCTGACATGTGAACAACAATAATGGCTCAATGACAACAGGAGGGCACACACAACCCACATAAGGAACAACCCAGCAGTACTGGGTTCAGGTGACTCAGGAGACTGGGACAGACTGAGGGGCCAGGATACCTACCACATAAAGCCAATGTGCCAAGACAGAGAGACGTAGTGTTTTACCTAATACATAGAAACAAGGACAGGGAGGCAGCCAAAATGGAAAGCCAAAGAAATGCGTCCCAAACGAGAGAACAGGACAAAACTCCTAAAAGGATTAAACAAAATGTAGATAAGCAATCTACTGGATGCAGAGTGAAAGCACTCGTTATAAGTGATCGCAGGGAGAACTTCCACAAAGACACAGGAAACATAAAAGAGAGATAAAAATTTGAAAAAAATGTCAGAAATTAGAATACAATAATTGAAGTGTAGAATACATTATATAGAAACAATCGTAGATTGGATGAAGCAGAGGATTGAACCAGCACTTTAGAATATAAGGTGGCATCAAAGAGCCAATTTTAACAGCAAAAAGTAAAAAAAGGGGGATACCACGATAGCTCAACAGTGATCTCCAGGGATCGAATCCTGGTCCTGGCTTGTACAAACCCATATTGTGAACTGTGGTGCACAACTGGTAACTGCCAGGATGGTGGCAAAGGTTCTTGCCTCCCCTGAGAGAGGCCCCAAGTTTTGTTCCTTCCCTGTGTAATTTCACATCCACCTGTGTTTAATAAAACTATGTGAAAAAAGTAATGATGTATAACTATGGAGACTGCTCTGGGAACTCTCTCTTTCTCTGTATCTCTCTCTCATCTTCTCTCAAACAATAAAATAAAACTTTAAAAAGTAAAAATATACAAAATTTCTAAAAATCAACAAAATGAGGACATTTTAAGAGAAATGTGAGACAATATCAATTGTAACAACATTCTCAGAGAAAGAGTCTCAGAAGAGCAAGAGAGAGAGAGAGACGAATTGAGAACATATTTGAAAAAGTAATGACTGAAACTTCCCTAACCTGGAAAAGAAAATAGGCCTACATGCTCAAGAAGCACAAAGTGTTCCAAACATGATAAACCCAAACAGGCTCACACCAAGACACTTCACAATTAAAATGCAAAATTTAAAGACAAAGAGAGAACCTTAAAATCAGAAAGAGAAAAGCAGTTTATTACCTACGCGGAAGCTCCCATAAGATTGTCAGCTGATTTCTCAACAGAAACTTTGCAGGACCAAAGTGACTGGCACCAAATATTCAAAGTAATGAAAAGCAAGAAGGTACAACCAAGATTACCCAGCAAGGCTATCATTTAGAATGAAGGACTGATAAATAGCTTCCCAGAGGAGAAGCTGAAAGAGCCATTACTACAAAATCAGTATTAGAAGAAGGACTAAAGTAACTTCTTTAAGAGGAAAAAGAAAAAAATCAAAAATATGAGAAAGAAAATATTACATGGAAAAAGAAAAAATCTCACTGACAAAGGCAAACATATAATAGAGCAGTGGATCAACCAACAGTAAAGCTAGTACAAAGGTTAAAAGGTAAAATTAGTTAGTTATGTATAATTGCAACAGTAAATTAAGGGATACACATAAAAGAAGTAAAAAAATGACAAAAACATGAGTGTGGAGTGGATGAGTAAAAATGGTAGTGACTTTAGAAAGTTTTGAACTTAAATGACTAACGACTTAAAATAGATTTCTATAAACATAGCTCGGTATATATGCGGCACATGGTAACTACAAACTCAAAATGTAAAGGGATATACAAGAAACAATGAGAACGGAATCCAAACACAACAACACAGAAAGTTATCAACATACAAGAGAAAAGAGCAAGCAAATAAGGAAGAACAGAGAAGAAATATACAAATAATCAGAAAAAAATTAAATGGCAATAACTACATACCTACTCATAATTACTTTAAATATAAATAGATAAAATGCTCCAACCAGAAGACAAATGGATAAAGTGTTACATATGTACAATGGAATATTACTTGGCCATAAAAAGAATAAAATTTTACCATTTACAACAACATGGATGGACCTAGAGGGCGTTATGCTACATGAAATAAGTTACATAGAAAAAGACAAATGCCATATGATTTCACTAACACATGGGATCTCAAAAACAAAATAAATAAACAAACAACACAGAAACAAACTCATAGACATGGAGAACAAATTAATGATTGCCAGATGGAAGGAGATTAGAGGGCTGGATGAAAAAGCTGAAGGGATTAAGAAGCACAAATTAGCAGCTACAAGGTAGTCGTGGGGACGTCAAACATAGTTTAGGGAACACGTCAGTATAACTATGTACATATGGCATCAGGTGAATGCAAGACTTGTGGGGAACACTTTATTAGTCATAGAAATTTCTACTGTGTTACACAGCTGAAGCTAATACAATATTTAATGTCAAATGTAATTGAAAAGCAAAAGCATTTTAAAGATTTATTTTTTATTGTTTATAATTAAGAGAGAGAGAGAAAGGGGAGGGTCCAGAGCAGTTTCCATAGTTGTACATCCATAGTTTTCTACATAGTTTCACTCCACAGGTTGGGAGCAGGGCTGTGCAGGGCAGGAAACAGCCAGGGGCCTCCTGCATGGGAGTCAAGTCGTCACAAATGAGGGGCCCACGCCGTGGGTGGGAGCCAAACTGGGGCATCCCACATAGGGGACTCACCCTGGTGAGAACAGATCTGGGGCACACCACAGTTCAGCATATGGGTCCACACCGGCCGTGGCTGGGATTCGATCCTTAGACCCTGGGGCTGCAAATGAGCTCACAACCCACCGAGCCATCCTGGCTTCCTGACAAAACCATTAAAAAAAAAAGAGAGAAAGAGAGAGAGAATGAGTTTTCTAACATTTTTCAGTCATAAATTTTCCCTGATAGGTTTGTAAATATCATTTCCACACTTGCTAAAAAAGAATCTTATACCTACTTTTGAACAATTGTATGTTGTTGGTGCTAAGGTAATAAGAACGCAGAGCCTCAATAAAGAATATTTGGTGAAAACTGAGACTGAGGTCTTGGTACCCGAGAAGGAAGAAAGCATAAAATAAGAGCCTGTGGCAGTACCTGACCTACAAGGCAGGGTAGAGTCCCAGAGAGACAGAAAACAGAAATGAAGTCAAGTAAAGAAAATGGTGAAGAAGTGAGGATGGCAAATAAAAATGTCTTTGTATCTGTCACGGGAAACAGCCCATTTAGAGGAGTCACCTGCAGCTTTAACCCAGGGGTTGTGTTGGGAGCTCCTCTGAGAACAGCCAAGGAAGGTTGCCCGTCCTGCGGCGGGTGAGGCTGAAGCAGAAGAAAGCTTATGTGAAAGTCAGTCCCCCTTACCTCAGAATTCTCACCTCTAATGGACGTGAGTTCAGACATCAGTGCTCCTGAACATTTTTAGTCCACGATGCTCCACAGTAGGCCAGCTGTGTCTTCTTCGGGTGATAACTTTGGGGACATGGTTAGGGAGGAGTCACAGAGAAGTTTGAGGGGTGATTGCTGCCCCCGTGAAGAGATTAGGTATAAGTGCATTACAAGTAACAGAAACAACACAGCGTGTCCCCAGTTCACTGCAACTAACCCGTCGTAGAATGCACACGGTAGCCAGGTTGTTTTCCTCCAGTCTTCACTTGTTTCCTCACTTTCATGTCCCCAATTCATGTTCTCGTTCCACAAATACATAGTGAGTATCTGCCACGTGTGAGGCACGGCGAATACAATGGTAAACATAGAAGTGGCACGTGTTTCCTGGTGTTGAGGGTGTAGAATTTCAAAGAAGAAACATGACAAAGAACCAAGAAATGATTACTTTTAAAGGAGGACAAGTGCTTGTTGAGTGAGGAAGAAGAGGGAAGGAGGGGGAAAGGAGAGAGGGAGAGAGACGATAGAGATCTGTGTTAGACCGTCTGGTCACGGACATTTCTGAGACTGTAAATTTGGATATAGGTGATAATTAAGCTCAGGACACAAGGTGGAGGCGATGCACAGTTCGGCTTACAGTGTCATATCCTCTGTGTTGTATTTTCCTTGACAATGTTAAATGGTGGGATGTAAGCCTGGCTTTAATAAAGTCTGATTCCAAATTTGCAACTAGGGTGATAGGCATGTTAACACCAAATTACAAAGGAACTTGATGTTGTACAGCTCATCGTTAAAAGATGTGTCAAGGTATCGATCTTCGGAATGTAACTTCAGTTCAAAGGGAAGTTCCCAAAGGGCCAGAGCCCCGAAGGAACGCAGACCAGTGGCCTGAGGCAGGACACTAACCACCTGCCCCACGATTTAGGGTGAATGCTGGTAACGCGGTGAGCACCCAGGGCTCACACACCGCATTCTAACATGGGGACAGGACAAGAAGGAGAGACCATCTGGCGGAGAAAGGGATCCTTCCCAGTAGACAGACCCCCAATTACCCTGCATTTTTGAATAACTGTGAAAAATCAATTTTTATTTTTTAAAGAGATTTGCTTCAGGGATTGGATTGTGGCCCAATCTAACTCTACCTCCTGAGGTTCCAGGGTGGGGGTAACTGGGACAAAGCAAGAACGTGTGTGACTGGAAATAAAATAAAAAATAAAACACAGCTTCTTTCTGCAGTTGAATCAGCCTACAGATCCAAACAACTCAAAATTCAACCAATAATTCTACAAGAGAGAACTATTCAGAGCAGAGGTTAGCATCATCACAGAATGTAAAACAGTAATCAGAGTTATTTAAGGAAACTTTGAAGCATCTTGTGCCAATCTAGAACTCATGCCAAGACCTCCATCAAGCATGTCTGTGTCTCCCTGGCTTCTCCTCTGCAGAAAACTGACAACTCATTCATCTAAGCACTTATGTTACCCTGTGGGGAAAATAGAAGAAAAATGACTGGGAGGACCAGGCATAGATTCGTTCTTAGGCTTCAAACACGTACTAGCGAAGCTAACCAGAGCCTAATGAGGGCTGGTGTGTGCGAGTCTTTGGAATGAATATGTAATCCATATTCGACTCGAAATGTGAAGCCTTCTACCTCTGAAAGCCACATCCCCGAATTCCTTAAAAATAATGTTACAGATACATTCTAGGTTGTATAGTCAGCCAGCCACCTACTGAAACACAAAATAAAAAATAAAAGCGACAACAACACATAAAGACTGAAATGAATCCACTGCCATTGTTGAGTAAGCAGAATTTCATTGCCATTTTTGGGCACGGTGAAATATTTGTGGTTTGCTTCTTGAGTTTGATAAAACGCTTCCCTGACACAATTACCCATTTTTATTGGAACCTATGAGATATTATTCTGAAGATGACTTATCGAGATGACATTGAAATTTTTCAGAATATTTGTACCGAAACTGGTAATTTCCCAAATACAACTTAGTTATACTACAAAATTGGTGTCGCTAGAGGTAAAGACACCATGGCAGCCTATATGAGTGATGACTAACTGTGTTAATTACTCTATATTATCGATCAAGGTCAACATCCTAAACCCAATTAATATATATGTGCATCGTATTCTACATAGCAATTTTAATTTGTCTTTTAATTTTATTGGCTGTTTCTCAAAACCTGATTCAAATGTTAATTGGTCTAGAAGACTAAGTAAGAGCTCCTTTAAATGACCTGTATAATAGAGAGAAAAGTAAATCAATTTTTTAAAATGATTTTGGATAATTACTGCTATTCATATAGTAGCTATACTTTTAAATAATTACAGTGCAAATGCGCAGGTTCATTGTAGCTGTGTTTTCAAATAACAAATTTCACCCAGGGAAGAAAAAATATGCTTATTAATGGTATATTGTTGTATATTCATTCATTAACACAGAATATTTGCTTTGAAATCACTGACTTAAAAGTTAAAAATAAAATAAAAATAAAAATCTCATAGAAGGTTAAAAACCAAAATATACAGTTAGTATTGTGTTTAAGATCAAATTCAAAATATAAAAAGGCTCAGTTTAGTTTGAGAGATTATTTGGTATATTGAAAACATTCCAAAGAAAAGGTAAAATGGAAAAAAATTTTGGAACCATGTGAAAAAACAATATTTTGATATTCCAAAATAAAAACAGCAGTGAAAGTCTTATAAAAAACAAGTTTCTGGTCTTTAATTGTGTCTTTAACTGTTTTTCAGTTAAGGGGACTTAACTGGCCATTTGGCTTATCAGTTTTGGGTCTTTCTTCTTCTTGTTGTTATTATTTATCTTCTCTTTACTTTTCTCAGAAATTATCAAGTGTGTCTATGAGAAAAAGAGGTTTACAGGAGTGTTCACATATGGCCACTGATGAAATTAAAGTTTTTTAGAGAAGCCTCTTTGCTTTGCTGTGTTTGGGATGTAAATATTTAAATTAATATTTGGACTGGTTAAACCAGGCCTTAGTGTGGATGGTTACTTCACATTTGTGCTCTACCTTAAAAAGGAAGGATGGTTGCTCGCTGACTATTACAATATTTACAGTAAGAGAGGAGTTAACCATAATGCGTATTACAATGCTTATTATTTAAGGTACAAAAGAATGCTTAGAGAGCTCTGAGAAGTTATAGTCTCATCAAAAGTACTTTCCAAGTGATTTAGTTTGCATGTGTACAGTGACGTGTCATCAGTTTTCTCAATAATATAGTTATAATGGAGTACGAAGACAATTCTTGGGCAAAAAGCTGACTTCCATGATGTGATAAGGATACATTAGTTGGAAATTAAAAAGACAAAAATCCAGGAAAAACCATAGGCTATCAAAATACAATTGAGTCAAAATACAAAGTGAACTAAAATATGGCGTGATTTTAAGAAACAGTGTAGGAAGAACGGACAATGCATTTGACTTTAAAACTAGGAACGTGGTCTCAGTGACTTAAGCGTCATGTCATTGCCATTTCAGCACATTATCTGACCTGACAGTAAACACTTAAATAAACGTAACAGTATTCAAATGTGTATTATACGGCAGCGAACGTGGCATAAAGCACAAGCATGTTTGTTGTTGCATAATTGTTAGATTTACCTATATTAATACTCTGATGGAATTTCATATTTATATATATAATTTATATGAATCCATTTTCTGAGTAAAATACAAACAGTGTATGTGATACGATGGCAAATGTAGAAAGGCAAGTGAAAGAACAGGAGGCAGAAACATTAGCATGGACATTCTACTTATCCAAAGGGGTATAGACACAGACTAAAAGCAATCGATTTAGAGGTAGAGTTTTATGTCTATAATTAAGAGGCTACAAAAGTAAGGAAGCCAGGATAGCTCAAGGGTTGAGTGCTTGCCTAGCAATTGCAAGGCCCGGGGTTCAATCCCTAGCCCTGGCTTGTGCAAACCCATGTGCTGAACGTGGTACAAATGCTAACCACCAGGACGGCATGGGAGCAAAGGTTCTCTCCTTCCACGCAGGAGGCCCCCAGTGCAATTGCCCTGTGAAGCCAAAAATCCACATGTGTGCAATGAAACCATGTCACAACTAATGACGTACAACTATGGAGACGGCTCTGGGCCCTCTCCCTTCTCTCTCTCTCTCTCTCATTTTCTCTCAAACAATAAAACAACTCTTAAAAAAAGGCTACAAAAGTCATCAATAGCCATACTAAAATTATATACCTTATCATATAAATTAAATACCAAATGACGTTATAAAACTGTAGAGAATGAGAAGGGCAGAGTGAAAGTGCATGAAATCTCAATTTTTTTTAAGACTTATTTTTTATTGTTTTTGACAGAGACAGGGAGAGACAGAGAGAAGGGGGAGGTCCCAGAGCCGTCTCCATAGTTGTACATCATCAGTTTTTGACATGGTTTCATTTCACACAGGTGGGCAGGGCTGCACAGGATGGGAACTGGGCTGGGGGCCTCCCGCATGGGAAGCTCACCCCAGTTCAGCATATGGGTCCACACGGGCCGGGGCCGGGATTCGATCCTCGGTCCCCAGGGCTGCAAAGTGAGCACTTAACCCACTGAGCCACCCCAGCTTCCCCAAAATCTCAATTTTTATATTAAGTAATCAAACTGTATTATGCTTTGGCAGTTTTCAAATCTAGGCAAACCATACCTCTTCTGTTTATTCTTTCCCCTTTGTTTCCTATCTTCATCATCATTCTCTTTCTGGAAAAGGTATATAGCCTTTGAGGTCATTGAGTTATATTTGAAAAAAATTTTGTTTTAATGGGACAAAATTCATGAATTTAGTTTTTAGAGAAAATTGTTTAGCTCAGATTACTATATTAATCTACTTAGACTGTCTTGAGCTATATTGCTTGTTTATTGTTACCTTTATTCAAACACTAAAGCCTGGGAAGTTTGGGGAAGGGAACTGCTCATCCTGACAGATCCAGGAAGCAAGTGCCTCAGGTATCCAGACCTTCTAGAAGGAGAGGAAGCCATCAAAATATACTTAAAAATTGATTACAATTATGCCTAAAGGTAGCGCTTTCTATATTTTAGACAAAATAAATCAATAACCACCCTAGAAAGCTAGCTGGAATCAAAGACAATATTTAAACCTTTTGATCAGTAGAACTGATCATTGGCTATTTTCATTGGTAACAGTAGTGAAACCTTCTCTCAATACCTCATAAGCCTCTACCATTTTCCTCAACTGTAACTTCCCTTTAACTCCTTTTTTTTTTTTTTTTTCTGGGCTGTTATCCTTCCCACATTAAAAAATAAATAAATAGATAAGTAAAAGATTCTATTTTACCCAACTGGAAAGCTAAGTGTTTTGAGTTCAGAATCAATTTGGTATAACTCAGAAGATGGACTAATAGCTCAAAAAAACCTAAAACAAGTAATAATTTAAGGAAAAAATCAATTTGCATGGTGATTTTTAATACACAGTATGAAATGAAACCTATTATGCCATTAGAGATATTTAAAGAAAAAGCATTTCAGATTTTCTAACATAGTTTAATATATGTATATAATTATTTCTTTAAAATATGCCATATGATAAATATATCATAAAATAATGTATTTTTACATTTTATGAGGGGTATTTAATATCTCAGAAACTTCATATTTGCATTACAACTAAAAATTAGAAGAGAGATGATTTTAACCACAGAAAGTCTTTGCTCAAATATCACTTTAATAAGACATACTCTAGACACTATTTAAAATTGTACTCTGTCTGCACTCCTAATCTCCATTATCCTAAGTTAAATTTTTCTTTATTTTTTTCATAGGATTTATCAACTTCTATGAGACTATACCATTTACTTTGTTATATTTAGATTTCTTTTTGTGTTTCTTTACACTATTTGCTCTCTTAATACTATTTGTCTCTTTATTATATGTATGATTTACAGTTTAAAATTCCTGAGGGAAGAGATTCTTGATAAATCTATCTCTATCTACCTACCTATCTATCTATCATCTACCTATCATCTATCATCTACATCTATGTATATCTATATCTATCTTGTTATATCAGTTTTCTAAACTTTACTAAAGATTATTTACTATCCTTGAGTTCAATTCTCATAGGAAACAAAATATAACTTAGTTAATTCAGCAAATTTCCCAGTTACTCTTACTTGCGTTCTTAATGCAAAATTCTCATGTGACTCTGAGAAGGATTATACTATCCAAGGTCCAAGGGTAATTAGTGACAGATTTCCCTAAAGTAATCATGGGAGGCCTATTCTCCTTTTTAGTGATTGGTCTAATCTACGTGATGTGATACTGTACTCACCAAAGAAATATGAGAAGGTGTTTCTAGATTGTCCTGGAAAGGTTTAATTTTTTCCTTTTATTTTTGGGAAAGGGTTGCGTGTAATGGCTGAAATTGTAGCAATCATCTTTCCATTACAAAAGGAGCTAAGCTGACATGCTGATAATGGCAAGGTGTATTGTCATGTCTTTAGATTACTCAGTTAAGCAACCATAAAGTTATCTTACCTGATGACTTTTTGTTAGAAGAGATATTTATATTTATATGTATATTTATATTTGAATTTATATTTATGTTTAAGTTCACATTCACATTCATGTTCATATTCATATTATTTATAATTTATATTTATATATAGTTTGTTGTTGAGTCAAAACTTTTTGTGACTTGTGGTTAAAAACTTAATGAAAAGCTACCAATATTATGAAACTGTAGAGCTTATAAAACAACTTCACGTAACATATTTCAGCAGAGACATTCTAGAGAACTTGTTTGTTCTTTAATCTGTTTTAGACTCGTTAGAAAAAATATATTACATGGCAATTTTTAATTATTTTTAAAGTTCAGAACCTTGAAGACTGTCTACAGTTTTATGAGAATAATTAGACTCTGGGCTACAAAATTAAACACTCTCTGTCTTATGTTCTTGCCTGATGTAAACAAGATTTAAGAAAGAATAAAGTTCTGGACCAGATATGTTGAACAACACAATAGGTAACAAAAACCTTAACATGCTCAACAATGGTTTTAAATCAATATTACCAGGGTGTCCACCTAAGGCCATTATGTAACCTATTTAAATATTTAATTAAATATAGTGTCATGAACAAAAGATCTCTTTTAAGAATTTCCAACTCAAGACCACATGTAGTAAGCCAAGAGGAAATATTTCTCAAACATTTAAACTCAGGAAGGGACACCATTGGCAGAAAAGAGGATGTGATAAGTAGAGGAAAAGTCTGTCAGCGTGAATAAAACAAAACTACCCAAGAGAGGCTAAAGACAACTGAGTTTCATTTGCAATTTTCAAACTGGGGATAGTCTTTAAATGTGTGAATTATTTGTGCTAAGAAAGGAAGGAGAATGCACAATATGAAATAAAATTGAGAGTGTTTTAATTCTACATGACTATATTTTCTGTACAAAAGGAACACAAGCAAGTAGATCATATATTGTTTCTACAGACTTCTGTACTAGCAACTTCCTCCCTAATCTGAATTGTAAGAGCAAATATGTGGTGAATGAATAATAGTATGACATCACTAATTAATGCCAGTTCAACCAGGGCTCTAAGCAATCATGCCAAATTCTACAGAGCAGTGGGGTGTATGGGAGATTGATCTGGAAACGTAGAGATGGCATCAAACTGTGGAGCCAGAACTAACTGCTGAGAATTATTGTCGTCACTGAATTACAGCTTTTTGATCTGGCAAAACTGCCATGAGACTTCACATTTCTGAAATACTATCATAAAATAGAATTCTGAAATAACTAGCTCATCAATCACTGACATTCTATGCTGCTTCCCAGAATCTGAAGCACATGTGCAAGTACGTTGAATCTGCTTTGCAGAAAAAAAATTCTTTTTAAATGCTTAATTTTACACAATTACATACACCATGTCTAAATGGCTAGGTAAGAATGTCTTATTTTAAAGGCATTAATATAAAAATTGAGAAAAATAATTATGAATCTGAAGGAGAGAAATGAGAGCGTTCACTTAGAGTAGTTGTTTAAGTAACATACAGGCCAAAACATCTCCATTATATATTAATTAACTATTCTTTTTTTATAGATTTTTAAAAGATTAATTTCATTGTTTGAGAGAAGGTGAGAGACGGAGAGAGAGAGAGAGAGAGAGAGAGAGAGAGAGAGAGAGAGAGAAGAGGGAGGACCAGGGCAGTCTCCATAGTTGTACATCATTTAGCTGTGACATGGTCTCATTGCACACAGGTGGGTGTGGGGCCGCGCAGGGTGGGGACTGAATTGGGGGCTTCCCGAATGGGAGGTGAGAACTTTGCTCACCATTGAGCCATCTCAGTGGTTACCAGTTGTGCCACAGTTCAGTATATGTGTTGGCACAGACCAGGGCTGGGTTGAAAATTGGACCCTGGACCTGGGAATTGCGAGGCAAGTGCTCAATCACTGAGCTATCCTGGCGTCTCCTATCGAGTATTCTTTTTATTTATTTATTTATTTATTTTTAATTATTTTTGACAGAGAGAGAGAGAAGAGAGAGATACAGAGACAGAGAGAGAACTGAACTGGGGGCACTCCCCAGTTCAGCATATGGGTCCACATGGGCTGGGGCCAGGATTTGATCCTCAGTCCCCGGCGCTGCCAAGTGAGCTCTTAACCCACTGAGCCATCCCAGCTTCCCCCTATTGAGTATTCTTAAAGCAGATTATTTTTACTCCTTGCTAATTTCAAGCTAAAGCTATTTATGTTTCATTGATTTTCAAGAAGATATATTTTCAGTTGTTTATATATACAGTTTGGTACATTTCTTTTTAGTTCACCACATTGATTCAGATCCTTATTTCTGTTTGTTCTAAGAATTAATACAAATGTTTTCTTATACATGGAGAATGTACCCGTATTCTGTACACATGAGGGTGGGCTGATAAATATTGCCTCCATGGTAATATTTTTGTTACATTAAACATACCTGAATATAACCGGTTCTGTGTCATCACATGGTATGTCCCCTCCATTATTCTTGACCTTACACACAGATGCTTACATTTTTCACTCAGTGCCCATCGAAATGGAAGAGTGTTCAAACAATGTGCTGTTATTGAATTCTTAACAGTAGAAAAAATTCCTCCAATTTTGTAGAAATTTTTGAAAAGGTGAGGACTTCTTAATGATCATTACAGGTGATGAAACTTGGGCCCATCGTGACGACCTCGAGAAGACAAGGCAGTCCATGGAATGCATCACCCGGGAGCACCGCTTCCGCCCAGGCCTGTGTTTCGAGTTTTTTCAGCTGTGGTGCCGTTCCTTCTAACTGTAAGATTTCTGCTGAAATATCAGCGGACAGTCTTACTCATGTTCTCTTCCGTAACTAGTTGCTTTTCCTTTGTTGTTTCAAATCTTAATGAGAGTGTATCTTGGTGGGGGCCTTTGGTGTTATTTTGTTTGTGACACTGTGCTTCTTGGACTGGATGTCTTTTTCCTCTATTACGTTAGGGAAGTATTCAGGTATTATTTCTTCAGATAAATTTTATTATTTTTTAATTCCCTTTTCTTTTTCTTGAAGAGCTTTATGTCCCAGAGAGCCTTCCAATTATTTACATTATTTTTAATTCTTTTTTTTTTTTTTTTCTTGAGACATCATCAATATGGTAGTGTGAGAGGAGCTCTTGAAACCTCTCCTGGAAAGATCACCAAGTTGAACAACTAAAATTCAAGCAGGGAATCCCTAAGTAACACACAGCCTCAGCTGAGGGACCCACTAGTCACAAGACAATACCTACCGCTGGAGAAAAGAAGGTGAGCAAAAGAGAAAGAAAGGAAGCAGTGTGGAGACACATCGTGAAGTGTGACCCAGGACCTACCTGGTGACCGATCCAGAGGCTGACCTGGAGACCAGCAGAGGAGAGACTGACTGAGGTGGGAGTGTGGGTCTAGGCTCAGAGCAACTCTGGATGGGTTGGAGGCCTAGAACAGACAAAGGTGCCGGTGTGAGCATCCAGAATGCAGGGCGGATGGCAGAAGTGGAAGCTGGCTGTAGCAAGGTGCCATGGCAGGAGCACGGGAGAAGCAGCTATAATGTGGCAAAGGCTGCCATAGTGCAGTGCAGGAGGCCAGAGTCAGGCACCTGTGGAAGCTGGAGTTGGGGGTGGGTGGCCGGACCATGGGTCCAGCTGCCAGAATGTGGGTCAGGCTGCTTTGTGCAGGTACGCAGAGCATAAGGCTGGTGACCAGAGCAAGATGCAGTTGTTCCAGTGACTGGAGTGCTGGCGCTTGGCCACACTGGTGGCTGAACCACGGAGTGACCCTTGATGAGATAGGGCCCCAGTTGGAGCTCTGCATGGCGTTGATCAAAGAATCTGGCTGCTTCCCCTTGCTCTCTCTCAAGGCTTGCATATCCAGCTCCACCCAGAACCTGCATTCAGTCAACTGCTGCCAGGAAGCCACCATTACCCTTTGGCTCAAACAGAACTGCGCCTTTCCCAACAAACCCCACTCCCACCTTTCCCAATGAAGCCAGCAGAGCGATCTAGGAAAAGTGAAGTTCAGGTGTGGTAGCTTGATCTTGGAGGCATAGAATATCATCATCCAACATATCTTCCCAAAGAGGAGGTGTTCAGAGACCTCGGCAACTGAGTCAAAAAGAAGCCCACCTTCTAGGAAGCCTCCCACTGTGAGAAAACCAAATAACCAAGATAAAATATTATAAGACACTGCAGCAACACCAGCTAGAAAGTGAAAGAAAGATCTCTTCAGGGGAAAACTCCTTATGCCCAGGAAAAGAAACACTCCAACAGCAATAAATAACCTAGTGAACAAAGGTACTCAGAGAGAAAAAAAATATCTCCAGAAAAGAAACTTAAAGATATGGAAGCATATGAGCTAAACAACACAGAATTTAAGACTGCATTTCTAAAAACACTCAAAGAGATCAAAGAAAATTGGCAGAGTACACAGAGAAAGCTAAGTGATCTCAGAAAGAAAATTTATTATTTATTAACAAAAGAAATACATTAACAAACAAATTGAACTGTAAAAAAGAAGCAAATAGAAATTCTGGAGATAAATAACACAATAAAAAAAAAAGAAATAACTTGTATATGAAGCAGAGCCAAACAAATTGAGAAAAGAGTTAGTGAAAGTGAAAACAGAAATTTGAAAATGTCACAGAAGGAAGGGAAGTAAAAGCAAAAATAAATGAATGGGACTATATCAAACTAAAAAGCTTTTGCACAACAAAGAAAACCATCAACAAATTAAAAAGAAAACCAACCAAATGGGAGAAATTATTTGCAAACAATGCCTCTGATAAGGGGCTAATATCTAAAATATACAAAAATACTCATACAACTCAACAACAAAAAAACATAATTCTATTAAAAATGTGCAGAAGATCTGAACAAACACTTCTTTCATAAAGACATAAAAATGGCCAACATATATATAAAAAAAAGTCCAACTTCACTAGCAATTAGGGAGATGCAAATTAAAACCACAATGAGATACCATCTTACACCTGTTAGAATGGCTATAATCAACAAGACAAGGAATAACAAGTGCTGGAGAGGCTGTGGACAAAAAGGAACCCTCATACACTGCTGGTGGGAATGTAAACTGGTACAACCACTGTGGAAGGCTGTATGGAGATTCCTCAAAAAACTAGGAATGGACTTGCCATATGACCCAGCAATCCTTTTCCTGAGTATCTACCCAAAAAAACAGAAAACTTTAATTTGCAAAGATATATGTACCCCAGTGTTCATCGCAGCACCATTCATGGTGACCACGTCATGGAAACAACCAAAGTGTCCTTTGATAGATGACTGCTCTGGGCCCTCCCCACGCTCTCTGTCTATGTCTCTGTCAAAAACAATAAAATACAGATATTAATCATTTACTTAGTTTAAGAAGATAAGTTTTTCCAGGAACCTTGGCTTAATAAAGATCTTAGAAGATAGGGGGCTCTGATTTCATAGAGTTTTACACATAAAATTAAAGTAAAAGATTAAATATCTTGGGGATGCCAGGAAGGCTTCTCAGGTTGAGCACTCATCTTGCAGGCCCGAGGTCTGAAGATTGAATCCCGGCCCTGGCTCATATAGACCCATATGCTGAGCTGGGGTGTGTCCCCAGTTTGGTTCTCGCCAGGGCATGCCTCCTATGTGGGAGGCCCCTGGTTCGGCTCCTACTCCAGGCAGGAAGCCCCAGCTGTTTCTTGCCTTGTACAGCCCTGCCCCCACCTGGGAAATGAAATCATGTTGAAAACTAATGATGTGCAACTATGAAGACTATTCTAGGTCCTCCCCCTTCTCTTTGTCTCTTTCTCTCTCTCTTTCTGTCAAAAACAATAAAAAATATTAAAAAAAATTAAATATCTTGCTCATTTTCACACAAAGAGTATGGAGTTCATTAGGATTTAAATTAAGTGAAATAGGGTAGAAATGTCAGTCTTAATCATGATGCTACATGGCACAAATACCTGTAATCACATACACGCAGGTATCCTTTTCCCAAAAGTCATGTAGTTATGAAAGGTCTTGCTGATAATTCTAAGATTAATTTACAAGATTCACTCTTTTTATGATTGTTGATTTTCTTTTCTGCATAAAATGTGGAAAAGGAATCTCAGAGATAGTATTTTGGGGTCAATTGGAGGTAGGAGCAGAGAAAATTAGTTGAGTAAGGGACAAAGAAAAATAAAAATAGAAGGAGAAGGAAGAAAAGAAGAAAAAATCCAGTTCAGTCTATATCAAGAAATATGAAGCCAAATTCCTTTTACCAAATTCAGTCTGGCTCTCCTCATGGGGTACATGTGCTAAAACCTGAGGGCTCCCTTATAGGCTGGAAATAATCTGAATGAGTTTGTCCCTTGATAACAAAAAGACCAAGAAAATATAAAAGACCAGTTTCTAAAAAGTAGCTTCAGTTCACGGCCCCCTCCATTCAGGTACCTGAAATTAAAAAAAAAAAAAAAAAAAAAAAAAAAAAAAAAAAAAAAAAAAAAAAAAAAAAAAAAAAAAAAAAAAAGAACAAGGAAAGGAGCCAAACAATTGACATCTGGCCATCTCGGTAAACTGAGAAGACTCACAGAGAAAGTATTCACTCTATTTCTAAAACTTAGCTGTCAATAAAACTGTCCCCAGCCAGAAAGAGAGGTAAAAAGAGAATTCACATGGGTGCTATATAGCTATTCTACACCAAAATGAATCAAAGAAAGGGATGCAGCAATCAAAAGACACATGGAGAATAGAACCTGAGTGTACAGAAATAGAAGTATAATTCTGAAAGCAAATCAATCACGTGCCAAAGGATCTTTGGAAAATAAACACATCAAGTCAAGTACTAAACCAAATAAAGCCTGGGACCTACAAAAGAAGAGCTTAATGATGAAATAATCTGTAAACAGGTGAGGTAGTAGGAGAGCTGCTAGTAGTTAGGAAACAGAGTGTGGAGAATGGAGCCCTTGCAGTAATAACGAATATTATAGAACCAGGAAGTGGAATCCTATCATTTCTAATAATAAGGTTTATGACTGGTTATTATAACACAGAGTGAAGAGAGAAAAGAAAAAGCAGAGAAAGGAGTTTTATGAATAAATGCATGATTTTGAGAACAGAAATACAGTGATCCCTCGTTTTTCGCGGTTAATGGGGACCAGAACCTTCCGCGAAAGCTGAAAAACCGCGAAGTAGGATTTGCCCCTAGGAATTTTCGTGTATGCGGGTACAAGAATGTTTTAAATATGTAAACAGTATTCATACTTTACTCATTTAAGACAAAAATCACAACAGTATACGTATTTACTTAAACGTGTCAGTGCTAATTAATAAGGTGAATTACAAAACCTTATACAGTAATAAACATTAATCAACATTGCTTTCTGAGAGAGGCGAAGAGTCTTGTGTGGGTGGCGGAGGAGAGGCTCTCACTTGACTCGTAGAAGCTTTAGGCTCACTCGGAGACTCTTTCTCTCTCGCGCATCCACATGAAACAACGCTCCTTTCCGCAATGTGGCTGCCGACATGGTTGTATTTTTTCCTTTTTATTTTTTGATGAATATTTTGGGGAAACCCACGAAGCACTGAAGCTGCAAACCATGAAGCGCGAAGTGGTGAGGGAACACTGTATATGGAAAATTGAAGCCTCCCTGAAACAGAAAGCAGAACAAAAATAGTAGAAAAATTAAAGTTAATTATTTTTCTGAAATGAGAAAATTTTCACATTGACGAGGTTCATTTTGTTTCCAGAAAAGTTACTAGAGAACACTCAGAGCCAAAACATACTGTGTTAAAATTATTGAATTACATTAAAAAAAAAAAGAGAAGAATCAAGGCACCTATAAAGAAACAAACAACAACAACAACAAAAATAAATAAATAAATAAATAAATAAATAAATAAAGAGAGCCCCAGCCTTTTTAAATCAATTATTGTGAATTGCAGTCAAGTCTATGGTATTTCCAAAGGAAATCAGAATGAATTGGAATTCCATTTCTAGCCCAGTCATCGTTAATGTACGAAAAGACAAAAAGACATTCTAAGATTATCTGGGATTTGGAAAATATAATGCCTTCAAGGAAATTGTTATATAATTTATACAACTAAAATGCTAGTCAAAACAATACTATTCTGATATGAAAATATCAGAATAACAAAAGATGAATTTATTGGTGGCATAAACTTACCAGTTAAAAAAAAATTATATTTAAAGAAGTAGACAATTCAAAAGAATAAAATTGGTATACTCTTTTAACTTTGTTTTATTATTCAAAAAAAAAATAAGCATAGAAATATGAGGTCTGACAACTAAGTTTGTGAACTCATCCTAGAAAAAGTGCTACACCCCTCATTGCAAAATATCACTACGGCCACCTTTGAAATACTCCCCTTGGGAAGCTATGTATTGATTCCAGCACCAAGTTCACTCTTCAAAGCAATTTTTTAAAGATTTATTTTATTGTTTTTGACACAGAAAGACAGACAGACAGACAGAGAGAGAGAGAGAGAGAGAGAGAGAGAGAAGTGAGAGGGCCCAGAGCAGTTTCCATGGTTGTACGTCATCAGTTTTTGACACGGTTTTATTCCACATAAGTGGGCGAGGGCTCTGCAGGTTAGCAACATCATTTTGACTCTTGATTTGGACTGATGGAACCTTTTTGGTGATGAAGAATGGGCTGACTTCCACTGTGCACTTTGATGTTTTATTTCAGGGTCATGTTGGTACAACCATGTTTCCTCACAAGTGATAACATGGCCCAAAACATCGTCTTGCTTCTCCAAAAGGTCTTGGCAAACTTTGACTCTCCTTTGCTTTGTTCATCAATGAGCTCCTTCAGGAACATTTTGCACATACCTTAATCATGCCAAGATTTTCAGTTAAGATTTTTCTAATGTTTCTCTATCAATGTTGACTTGGTCTGCTATGCTTCTCACAGTCAGCTGACACTTTTGATGTGCAATTGGACAGATTTTTGCAATGTTTTTTTCAGTTTTGCTTGTAACTGGCCTCCCTGACCTCTCATCATCAGCGACATTTTCTCTCTCCTCAGAAAAACATTTAATCCTTTCTTTACACTTTCGTTTTGTTCATGGCATTATCTCAATAAACTTGGACTAACAAGTCCCTGATTTCACCTTTACTTTTGCCAAGTTGAACAAGAAATTTTGTGTTTGTTCATTGCCTAATTTAAGCTCCTACATTGTTCTGAAGGCACATGAAAACACACAACAACAATAATGATCGCCACTCAGCAAGACACCACCACACGTTGACATGAACACAGCTGTTAGGCACTGATATACAGAGGTTATAAAACCTTACTGAATTATTTGTACTGTGCTGCCAACATAACCGCATGGTAGCAGGTTGGTGAACTTAAATGTCAGAACTTGTATGATGTAAATTGGAAAATAAATGATTTCCTTTACTTGAATAATTATTTTGGGGTTTAAATAAAATATAACAAAGACTATAGACAATATAACTTGTTTCTGTCATCATAAACCTGCAACCTGTATGTCATTAAACATACACCTACTCACAACTCACTCAACACACATAAACATTAAAATCACTTTTAAATAAGTGGAAACATAGAAAAAAAGTAAAACCACAGATGTTTTTTATTTATTGCTGAATAGAATATTTTGGTTGGAAAGATAAGTTTTAAGTGCTCTCTTGTAATATCTTTTTAGAATACTTATAGTTGATGCCTTTCTATAGAATGACACTTCAATAAAAAATAAAAACAAATATCTGGGACATGTTTGAGATTTTCTGTTATGTACTTGTGACATTGACTGAAACATTATCAACTTCAAAGGAAACCTTAGTATCAGTTCATATAACTGGAAGAGAAAGAGAAACTGACCCCTGAAACTGTCCTAACAGGATTACTTATGTCCTTGAAGGATGCTGTCAGAAATGTATGAGTAAGAGTGTGAAATAATCAACAAATAACTAAGTACTTTATGAATATGGGCAAATATAGATTTTTCTAAGGCTTGCGAGAGCTAAGAAAAAACAATTTCCCTTTTTTATTTCTGTTCCCTTTTCCACGCTGTTCTGGGTTTAATTGTTATTTTCATATTAGAATTGAGTGTATTCTAATTGTTTATGCGTTCTCTCCTATTAAGTTGTGACAACTTGAAAATAGGGACGCTGTCTAATTCATATTTGAATCACTTCACATAGAGCTTTGAAAGTGTTACAAATTATGTTTGTTGGGAATGAATTGATGTGAAAATAAGAGATCATATTCTGTTTTGGTCACTTTTTATTTTACTTTTTCATGTTGTGTCCTCTTTACTCTTATTTGGTTATGATCAGTCCTAAGCATGATTTGCTTTCACTTAAAAAATAGTTTGACCAAGGAAATAGGTCATTTTGTTTATAGATTGAGCTGACATGGTTGCTTCAACCATGTCTTTACCCTACAAAATACGAAAAGAAAAGACTTACGATCTGCAAGACAATTTCTTTCTTGAATCTTAGGTGAACCCAAAACATGTATTAATTTTGGTTGACATAGTAAGTGGTTCTCTTTAATAACCTTGACCCACATTATTTTAGTAATTTAGTCTTATAGTTGAAAACTTTGCTTGGGATTTAAATAATATTTGTTGCATCCAGAGATAAGATTCACTGTCCTAGGAAATGTTTTTATAAACCATCTGGGTCGTTACCACCCAAGTTAAATAACTACATTTTATGTAAAAAACATATATTGTGCACTTCTGGGAATACTTGTGTTCAGTATTTAATCTGAATATTTCATTGCTATTGGAAATATGAATTTCTAAGTTAAAAATAATCACTACTTTCCTGGACATTTTATAGTATCATTCAAAACCCAGGACTCCTCACAAAGGAAACCTTCTATGCATTTTACTTGTTTCTATTGTAAAATTGCAGATATTTGTGGTTTCCCTAGATGTGCTCCCAAATGGTGAAATTACATAACATTTCTCACTAGATATAACAGCAAGTACTAATTCAATTTGACTCTCATCACTAAGAATTGTGTGTTCTATGGAGTTCTTGTTTGTTTGTTGCTATCATTGTTCCAGAGCTTACGGTCCAATCTTGTTCTGCTATATTCTTTTTTATTGCCCTCTTTTTAAATTAAGTTTATTGAGGTGACATTGGTTAGTAAAATGATATAGGTTCCAGGTGTACAACTCTACATGACATCATCTATGACCACATGGAGCCAGTTATTTTCCCATCACCGTATAATTGAGCCCCTCTCCCTTCTCCTCCACACCCCTTTACCTATGGCTGTTTAATCACCATTTTTTATAAAATATCTTTCTTTCTACTTGGTAGATTGGCACAGTGCTGTTTCCCCACGGTTGTTCATCTTCTAAGGTCTTTGACTTTTAGGAAAATGTTGTTGCGTTTTGATGTTTAGTTCAGAGTTTGAAATTGGAGCAGGGCAGGTGAGATAGCAAAGCTTATACTGCGTGCTCAGGTGAGTGAGTCGTCGTGAGCAGATTGTGCCATAGAAACACAGTGCCAAGTGTTGTCTAATGACAACATAGATATAGATGCTACACTCGAGTCACCTTTTACTTCAAAGAATCACCAGAGAAGATTTCTTAATAGACCTTGTTTTTCTTAGTATGATGGATGTTCTGCAAGTAGCATAACCTCAGTGTTCATCTTCAGATTTAATTCTTGTGTTATTCTATACTAGGAGGTCAATGTTTGCGCTACATGTTGTAGGCATCTTAATCCTATTTTCATCTTTGTCCAATTTTCATCATTTTCCCTGACATTTCTAGGTTCTTCATTTTTTTGTGTGTTTGTTTATTTTGTTGTTTTCTTTTTAGGCAAGACTGCATGAAGTGCCCTAATTAATTAATAACAAAGTTTTGTGAAATACATTATTACCAAAGTAAACATTTAAAAAGCATAAGAAGTTAAAACAACAACAAAAAAACACCTTTCATGTGCTTCAATGGTAACATTTGGAGTTCCTGATTTTATTAACAAATTTTAAAATCTTTGAGAGTAAAATGCAATGTTTTATTCATTTAAAAATTTCCATTGCTTATTGCCTTGCAGCAAAATAAAATTCAAAGTATTTATTAATTAAATTAGTTATATTCAACCTGAGGTCATTTTGCTCCTAAGGAGATGTTTAGTACTGCTTAGAAACATTTTTGATGGTTGCAAATGAGGGAGGATTTCCATAGGCATCTAATAGGCATCTAATTTCTACAAGTGATGTTGCTAAACATTCTACAATGCACAAGGCAACCTACTATAACAAGCAATTATCTGGCCACAGGTATTTGCTTAGATTGAAAAGGGGTAAGTTAAATTGTATGTTCATATTGTTGAGAAATACTAGGAATTTGTTTTATTCATCTAAAAGTTACCATTTTTTATAAATTATCATCAGCTCAATGGCAATACTCAAAATAGTTTTGAGTAGAATTTGTGATATGAACAAAATTTAAAAAAAGCTTCTAAACTGGAATTTTAAAAAACTTTCAACTTATAGAATGATAGAATTTTTGTTGGACTATCCTGCTATCCTGAACTTGTCTGTGAGCTGAGTAGCAGTTAGTAATGCTCTGTCCAGCTAGTTCAGTTTGTTAGAACAAAATGCAGTTGAAGTTAATAATGCTTTATAGAAACTTGGTCTTAATTTGTTCTATCTGTTCCTGATCTTGACCTGGCTTAAGTGTCATTGATTCCAAAAGGCAGGGATCAAAAGAAGGTGAATAGATTTTTTTAAAAACTACCATGAATATTGTATCAACAGCCTCCATGGCAGTTTCACTTGATAGCAAGTCAACATTAGCATCTTTATTCTGGAAGTTCATAAATTAAACAGTTGACCTTTATGTCATTCAGTCAACATTGGACCATCCAGAACTGCTCAAAACATTGACTTTCAGTGATAGCCAATTCACCAAAGGACAAATGCAGTATTTATAAACCTTATGTTGTTGTCTTTGCCAACATCTCAATGACATTGTCTGTTTTTCATTTTCTTCCTATACATTAAAATGTAGGAAGTGATAATCAATACCCTAGGTCATTATCTGTAAAAAATCCAATGACTCAGAAGTTAAGGGATAAAGAAGATAAAAATGTCAAGCCATGTGCCCATTTTACAACATTCTCACCAGGGAACTGCAAAAAAACTAAAACTGTAAATGATTCAGTGATACTTTTTCAATTTGTTTATTGCATAGATGAAGAGAAGCCAAACAACTTCTAGGTCATACAAATAGTGGACTCTTAAGTAACTCTAGCTTCTCATGAACCAATTAATTTCTCCCTGTATTCTCTAATAAAGCCTAAATTACAAAGATCTGAGTTAGCCAATATTTTACAACAAAAATATGCAGGAAATGTTGCCACATTTAAGATGCTCTTTTACCTGGGGTGGTGCACTTGGTAGAAGAGATTGCACTAATTGGTTCACCATATCAGGTGTATGAGAAATAAAGAGTACCTATAAGAGCCAATTGGAGATTGGGGGGTTGGTGCTAAAGATTATGGCCTTACAATAAGAAAAGGAAAAGTTCAGAGTAATTGATTGGCAATTAAAAGCCAAGTGTGAAAACTAGAAGGCACTTTAACATATAGAGTGGCTTTTATCTCCTGCAGCTAGAGCCAAAAAGAAAGGAAGGAAGGAAGGAAGGAAGGAAGGAAGGTAGGAAAGGGAAGGGAAGGAAAGGGAAGGGAAGGGAAGGGAAGGGATAAAAGAAAGAAAAGGGAGAAAAGAAAAAAAGCTGCAGTGTAGGTTTTAGACTTATTCATTAAAGTAACAGCATTTCAAAGGTGGTTTAACTCAACCTAATCAAGTCTAGTGTGCTAATCCCAAGACCCAGATTAGGAAAGAACTTGACCTTAATGTGTGAAATGGTGACACCTAGATTGATTGGACCCATAAACTTTGAATTTTCAATCCCCCTGAACCATCAGAGATGAAAAAATGGTTCACTCTATATTTAGTAACCAGTTAGCAGTCCTACCTTGCTTGAAGATGTTGAAGAGGCTTTACTTATTCTAGTTAAGATATATCTCATCCTCAGGTTTTGTTCCCAATTCCCCTCTTGGCCATAAGGTTACAAGATCTAACCCAACTGCAGATACCCAGGGTCTGATAAGGGAGGAAATGAACCACGTCTCCAAGGGGGTTGAAGGACCTACTCAAACATAAATATGAGTGAGATGGGAATCTGAGGGTGTTTGATCAAGGAGCAGGGTAGGAGGATTAAAGAGGCAACAAAGGGAGTCACAGTTCTGATAGGTAAATTGAATTTGATCATCAGGAGTATACAGTGAAACTGCTGTTATTCAATGCGGACAGAAAGAAATATATTTAATATCCAGGTGTTATACGTGACAGTGAATGGACAAGTGCAACCATTCCAGCTTAAACTTCTAATGGATGAGAGTATGCATCATGCCCCTAAGATCAGCAAAAATGTTATTCAATGTTGGGGGGAATAGATAAAATGGATAAGTGAAAAGCAAAACAAAAATAACACTTGTGGCCTCAATATTATCTGTAGCCATAGTAGGCAGTGTTTCTCACGAGTCCCATTCTAAGGATTCATCTCAGATTTTCCCACCAGGATGACCTCCATGTGGTGTAAGAGGTGGGCATCTCCCAGATTCCCCTTCAAGAAAGAAGCTGCTAGGAGAACGGACATGACATAGCTAGTCCTCATATGCCAGCCTTGTTTTAGGATGGACCAAGCTGAAGACAGACGTCTTACCCAAAGTCATGCTTTCCGTCTGGTATAGTCCACACAAATATGTGGCTCTCTCACCAATTCAGAATAAGCAGGAAGGGTTATCTCAGTTTCAGTTAATTTGGCTAACATCTCCATTGAGAGAGCTGCAGAACTCAACAGCTTTCTCTACTGCTTTTCTGTTTTTTTTTTAATCAAAGTTGAAGAACTTAAGAGCTCTCTTTAAGAAAACTCTTGCACTCTAAGCTTCATCTCAGAATATTTTTCCAAGGGAACCCGATGCAATAGCTGGTGAAACGTTAATTCATACTATTAGGTGGAAACATCAGGGATATTTATAAAATATATATTGGGCAGCTTCTTAAAAATTAAATTTGGAGAAAGCCTCTACCGCGGTCATTTGGAGAGGCGGAACTGAGATCTTGTTCTTGACTATCATGTGACAGGTTCTGGCTTTAATGGGGGGAAAAGAGTGGAATCGGACAAGGATCCAAACTGGCGAATTTCCTGATCTTTGCTCCCCTCTCCATTCTCCGGCCAGTGGCACTGCCAGGGGATCCAAGATAAGGCTTGAGAGGAGAACGCCGATAACTGCCTGGGAAGGGCCTTGTGAACAGAGGGGAATCCACAGGGGAAACCCTGAGAAGAAACCTCAACTAAGAGAACCACACAACGCAGAACAACACACAAAGTTTAGAGAAAAAAGGGGAGAGCGGGAGAGGAAAAGGGAAGTAGCGGTTCGGGGACAGAGACTCAGAGTGCGGCCCGGGGATGGCAAAAACAAAGGGGGACTGGGGGACTACGGTCAAAGTGGAGCTGGATCGAGGGCGGGCTGGAAACTGAGACCTAGGGAGCGTGGAAGCCCCACAAGACTGTGGACTATTTAACATCTGAACTCAAGGGACAGCACACAGTGCCCTGATCAGATCACAGAGCCTAAAGTGGAACACGGACTGTGGAGCAGGGCGGCTGCACTTCCCGGCGGGCGGGGTGAGAGCAGGGCACTACCCCACAACAGCTCAGCACCCCTGATTTACGGAGGAGATTGACTGTGAGGGAGCGCCTTCTGAAGACAGGGCTCTTGGAGTGAGGGCTGGGGCTTGAGTGGGCATAGCTGCATTGGACGTGCTTGGAGTGAATCCGGTGCTCTCAACAGGGCCGGGAGCGTAGAGCGGTTGCCGCCCGAGCTACGGCCTGTGCGCACAGGGCTTTCCGCGCCCCACCCACCGGGCCTCCTCAGCGCCGCTACCAGCGTGCAACTGGGCTTTTGCGCCTCACCCACCGGGCCTCCGCGGCACCACTGCCAGTGTGCAACTGGGCTTTTGCGCCCCGCCCACCGGGCTGCAGCGACACCGCTGCCTGCTTGCCAGTGCGCAATTGGGCTTTTGGTGCCCCGCTCACCAGGCCGCTGCGGCGCCTCTGCCTGAGTGCAAGTGCGAGGCTGGGCTTTCGGCACCCCGCCCACTGGGCCACTGCACATTGCTGCGTGCGCGCACCGGGGCTTTCGGTGCCCCGCCCACTGGGTCACCCCACTGCGCCGCTGCCGGCTCCCCGGCGCGCTACAGGGCTTTTGGCACCCTGCTCGCCAGGTGGACGCAGCGCCGCTGCCTGCGCGCGAGACCGGCTATCGGCGCCGTGCTCACCGGGCCGCTGCAGTGCTGCTGCCTGCTCGTGAGCACGCAGCTGGGCTTTTGGCGTCCCGCCCACTGGGCCTCTGGGGCGTTGCAGACCGCACGCGCAACTGGGCTGCCGGCCAGATCTCCGCAGTGTCAGTGCCTGTGCGCGGGACTGCACGGCTGACCAGGGCCTCTCCCAAGCCCCAGCCCATCCATGTCCTGCCCTGCGGGCGTGCCTTACAGATACAATTGAAGGAGAGGCAGCCAGGAGGAGGAAAGACCAGAGCTCCTGCGCCCAGCCCCCACTGAACCACCAGCCCCTCTGCTGAAAGAGGAATCTGCTATTGTGTCTCAGGCCCGCCCTAGCTCCTACTCACATGCCCCCACCCCTGGCCACACCTTTACTACCCTGATATCTAATAGCTAAGACAGCAACCTGAAGTGCCCCAGGACACAGAAGCTGTCTGCTTCCCCCAACCCTCTCCCAAAATCTCCTTCTCCCACAACTGAGTCCAAAAGAAAAAATACAGAGAAGCCTATCTGATAGGCAAACCCCCAGAGGGAAAACAGACCCATGTGTAAAGCAAAAGGAACCACATCAAACACAATGCACACCTCAGAATCCAAAGCCCCTCCAGAAGATCAGGGGCAGTCTTTAGTAAAGGACCTTGCACACTTGGAATCAAATCTAAGTGAAACAGAATTCAGAGCTGCATTAATCAAGACACTCAGAGAGCTCACTCAATGCTGGCAAAGTACCCAGACACAGTTAAATGACCTCAACAAGAA
>PVKE010012644.1:0-37941 GCA_004027555.1 Craseonycteris thonglongyai
TTGCTGTCTTAGCTGTTAGATAGCAGGGTAGTAAAGGTGTGGCCAGGGGTGGGGGCATGTGAGTAGGAGCTAGGGCGGGCCTGAGACACAATAGCAGATTCCTCTTTCAGCAGGGGGGCTGGTGGTTCAGTGGGGGCAGGGCGCAGGAGCTCTGGTCTTTCCTCCTCCTGGCTGCCCCTCCTTCAATTGTATCTGTAAGCCACGCCCGCAGGGCAGCACTTGGATGGGCTGGGGCTTGGCAGTGGCCCCGGTCAGCCGCGCAGTCCCGCGCACAGGCAATGACACCGCGGAGACCCGGCAGGCAGCCCAGTTGCGCACGTAGTCCGCCACGCCCCAGAGACCCGGTGGGCGGGACGCTAAAAGCCCAGCTGCGTGCTCGCAGGCAGGCAGCAGTGCTGCCGCGGCCCGGTGGGCAGGGCGCCGAAAGCCAGTCCCGCGAGCAGGCAGCGGTGCTGCAGCGGCCTGGCGAGCAGGGTGCCAAAAGCCCTGTAGCGCGCCGGCGAGCAGGCAGCGGCGCTGCGGGGCGGCCCGGTGGGCGGGGCACCGATAGTCCGGTGCGCGCACGCAGTGATGCGCAGCGGCCCAGTGGGCGGGGCGCCGAGAGCCCAGCCGCGCATTTCCGCGCAAGCAGAGTCACTTCCGCGCAGGCAGAGTCGCGGTAGCGGCCTGGTGAGCGGGGCACCAAAAGCCCAGTTGCACGCTGGTAGCCTCGCCGCGGAGGCCCGGTGGGCGGGGCGCCGAAAGCCCTGTGCGCACAGGCCGTAGCTCGGGCGGCAGCTGCTCTCCGCTCCCGGCTCTGTTGAGACCGCCGGATTCACTCCAAGCACGTCCAATGCAGGTGTGCCCACTCAAGCCCCAGCCCTCACTCCAAGAGCCCTGTCCTCAGAAGGCGCTCCCTCACAGTCAATCTCCTCCGTAAATCAGGGGTGCTGAGCTGCTGCGGGCTGGTGCCCTGCTCTCACCCCGCCCGCCGGGAAGTGCAGCCGCCCTGCTCCACAGTCCCTGTTCCACTTTAGGCTCTGTGATTAGGGCACTGTATGCTGTCCCTTGAGTTCAGATGTTAAATTGTCCACAGTCTTGTGGGGCTTCCACGCTCCCTAGTTCTCGGCTTCCAGCCCGCCCTCGATCCAGCTCCACTGTGACCGTCGTCCCCCAATCCCCCTTTGTTTTTGCCAGCCCCGGGCCACGCTCCGAGTCTCTGTCCCCGAACCGCTGCTTCCCTTTTCCTCTCCCGCTCTCCCCTTTTTTCTCTAACCTTTGTGTGTTGTTCCGTGTTGTGTGGTTCTCTTAGTTGAGGTTTCTTCTCAGGGTTTCCCCTGTGGATTCCCCTCTGTTCATAAGGCCCTTCCCAGGCAGTTATCGGCATTCTCCTCTCATGCCGCCATCTTGGATCTCCTCCCTGTCACTTTCTTTCAAACTCATTTTATAGGCATCTTCCTTTATTCGTGCAACTTTTCCTTTAATTCATTGAAAATGTCTGTTTGGTAGTACTGCTGAAGAAAATTCCCAGCCTGAGCTCATGGGAAACAGGACGGACAAAATCTTGTGCACAACCACTGCTAAGGGCCAATATTAGAATGGAGCAGAGAACAGTTTCTTGGTTCGGAGGATGTGAATCCTCTGTCACTGAAAAGATCGTGGACAAGGCTGGCTTCAATGTATCTCTTAGGGTTGTGAGAATCAAGTCACCTATTAGAAGTAAACATGTAAATTACAAGGTGTTTTACAAGCGCAAGAGGGTTTTTGCATCAGAGGCTGGAAAGCCCAAGGCTCACCTCTCCCCTATTATTAATATATGTTCTGATTGATAGAGAATGGATGTAAAGATAACAAGCCAAAGGGAACCAAGCAGTCTTTGCTACTGGCAGAGAAAGCATCCAGTATTCCTCAAAATGCAGGGGCTGGTAATATCTGGATTAGAGAACACAGTTTAGACTTGAGGCCATCATGGAATCTTTCTGATACCCTCCTGAATCCAGATCATAGGCTTTACCTGATTGAGTCAGTCTGCAAAGGATGCTCCAAATCCACTTTTCCAATTAGTTGTGGATCTGATATAACCATGGCCTCTGAATGGCATGGGCTGTCTGACCAATCAGCATACTTACTCTGTCTCCTATGGGGAGAAAGGCATTAGGTAAGTGAAGAAAGGTCCCCATCAATCCCCAATGGAAGATAGAAATAAATGCCAATGGAAATATAGTGGGTAGGGTGGACAATAAAGGTTCTTCCTTTTCCAACATTTCCTATAGGGGAAAATGGCATCATAATTTATTATGCAAAGCAAAGCAAAGAGACTCATAATTAATTTAGGTAACTGAGTTCTCCATTGTATCTGGTTTTTCAGTTACCTTCCCTATATTTTGTTCACTGTGATTAGTTGGGAACTGTATTGTATGTAAAAACACAAGTGCAGGATCAAAGGTGATAAAGGTCAAGAAACTCCAAATGGTGGGTTAAAGGAAAGTGAAGAAGCATTAGGTTATTTTAGTGAGTTATGCTAACCCAATATTTTATATCCACTCACAGTAACAAAATACACTTAGAGTTATTAAAAAGCCTTATTCTTAAAATTTATGTAGAAAAAATAATTTTATGACCTTAAGTTTAATAACCACAACTCTCATTTCTCACTGAAACAATTGCTTTTTATAACACAGGTTTTCTCTGGGAGATGGCAATTATATTACAGAAGACAGACTGTATTTTGTTCTTCAAATATCTACTATATTGTAACACAATTTTTCCTCAGAGATGTGGTAATTGTACTACAGAATACAGACAATATTTTATTAATCGTATATCTGCTATGTATCTGGCATGTGATAGACACCGTGAGGGATTCAGAGTTGATTAAAACATAGTTAATGCTCTAAATAGTCAACAGGAAAGGCAATGGAAAGCCGATAATGCAATAACATGAGCTGAATGTATAGAAATGTACCTCAAATTGGAATGTAACAAGTGCTTAGATGAAGTACATGAATATATTAAGTAATAGGGTGATTTTTAGTTCAGGGAGCAGGGATGAGGAAGGCTTTGCGAAGGACAGAGAAACTCAGGAAGAACTTCAGGGAGGAGGTAGCATTGGAGCTCAGTCTTTAAAAGGTGGATATTATTTAGTGATAAAGAAGACAGATAACACAAGCAAAGAGAGTGATGAAAGAAAGGCATTGATCAGGTAGGGTGCAGATCAGAGAGAGTAGCTCCTGTTAACTAGAACGTGAGGCCCCTCAAGAGGCCCCTCGTGAGTTCTCGAGAAACAGAGAACTCAGTAGAAGCCACATGGAGGACAGCTCTTCAAGCCAGGCATGGGATTTTGAGGAGAGCAGAGTCCAAATTGCAGGATCTCTTGCTCTGTGGTATATATAAACCTTGGCTTTTATCCCAAAGGGCTGGAAATAGAGGGAGAGTCTTTGGGACATGGTCCTAATCGTCCAGGCAGGAGTTGTGTTGGAGAAAATGAATAGGAAATGTAGGTATTGCTCAGGAAGAACTGATAAGATCTGATACACTTGATATTAATCCCATAAATTCCATGACCCATTTACTTTATAGAGATTCCCCTCAGTGACATAATTTGTAAATCGTTTCTTACCAAGAATAAATATAAAAGTATGTAGAAAAATATAAATTGGCTTTAACCCATTAATTTTCAAGCGCTACTTATTGAGTTGCCCCAGCTTCAGAGTTAGGTACATATCAGTGAGCAACTTGCCCAGGAGTTCAAACCTGGCTCCCACTTCAGGTTGCCTTCAAGCTGTCTCATTTTTATTTTTCATGTATTGGGCTGCCTGTACCACTTTTGTGGCACCAAGGGTCCCAAAGTTACAAAACAGTTTGAAAATCACTAACTAATTCAAACTTTATAGATGAAGAAACTGGAAGGGCACCATAATTTCTGTTCTCTGGTTCAGACCACACCCCCACCCCCACAATAATAAACCCCCTTTCAATACACAGATTTTTCCATTTCTCTTTCAATGTTACAAAGCCTGCTGTGTCATTATTACTCTGTTTTTGCATCCTGGCACAATATTAACATCAGAGCTGGTTATAGATTTATCAGTATTCAGATGTGGACCAATCAATCATTTACAAAAAGAATGCCGGCATCTTGATGAGCAGCCGCAGAGCCACTACCGTGGAAAAGAAGTAGAGATCCTTGCTTGGGTGTTCGCGGTCCTGTTTAATTATTTGTGTACCTTTACACTCACATAGCTAATGTTCCATTTACAATGCAGATTATAGAGTCAGGTAATTATAAATTCCTGTTTGTGCCTAGAAAGTTTTTTTTTAACAAAATAATTACAATCCACTAATCCTCATGGGAGGTTGTTTGGCATAATCAAAAGTTAATTTGAAATCCAAAAAAAAAAAAAGAGTCTGAAGGGTCAAAGAGAAAAAAATAAATAAAATATATTACCTTTTTAATAAACTCATCATCCATGAAGAACTCTGAAAAATGCTAATAATATTATAGAAACTATTAAATTTTGAAAGAGGACTAATAGTGCAAATTTAACAAAATTCAGTTGAGCTCTTTTGACATCCTCAGATTTTGTGCTGACTTTATTTCAGGTTTTCTTCTATCCTCACACAGTTCTAGGGTTTCTTAAATTCTAGTGTGCACACAGATAAGCATGGTGTCTTGTAAAAAATGTAGATTCTAATCCAATAGGTCTGCACAGGGCTCGAGATTCAGGTGATATTGCTGGTCCAAGAAATGCACTGTGAGTAGCAAGGCGGTACCTACTCATCTGCTCTGACTCTGTGCAGTCTGGCCACCTTCACAGGATTCTTACAAACAGGCTGCAGTCATTTTTTTCCCCCTCAAACAGTGCTTCCTGAAATTCTAGAGAACAGTGAATATTGCTGAGGAAAAGGTAGGGTCCAGAAATAGACTCAACATATAGCAGTAGGAGACTGAACCACTCTGTTGTTTGAAGAAAGAGCTCTAAAGCTTAAAAACAAAAAAGAAATCTGGACATGATAGCTCTAGGTATTTCCATCTTACCTTCTCTTCAAGGAAAGCTAATACTTGCTGGTAACTTACAGTGAGTGAAAAGGGATTGCCCCTGGTCAGACATCCGAGAAGCCGTGGAGAAGACAGGATGGGATGCTAGGCTGTCTCATTTTGCCTAAGCCTAGGTTGTTTCACATGTACCGTGCTTCACTCCTGTCCTCTGTCTAATCAGTGTCTTAGCTTTAAGGGGTCTAGTGCTCTGTTTTCTTCAGTAAGAGTAAAATATGAAAAACTATTCAGCATTTGCTAATGGACTCTGTAAAAAAAGCAGTGGGAATAAAAGGTTAACAAATATCAATTTATTTCTGTATATAAACAATGAAAACTTGAAAACTAAAGTTTTAAAAATATAGTTTATGTACCATAGGTTTAAAAAGTGAAATAGTAATAAAGCTAACAACTGTAATGAGGCAACAACTATAACTAACACACTGTAGTTGTTATATGTTCAATTGTAAAATGATGACAAAAGAAATCAAGAGAGATTCAAATAAATGAAAAGACATATGGTGTTTAGGGTTTGGAAGACTCAACATAGAAAAGATGTCAATTCTCCCAAATGAGCTATAGATTTAAGCAATTTCAACCAAAATCCCAACAGAACTGGTTTTGGTCTAGACCAGGGGTATCCAATCTTTTGGCTTCCCTGGGCCACATTGGAACAAGAATTGTGTTTGTACACACATAAAATACACTAACACTAATGATAACTGAGGATCTAAAAATAATCACAAAAAAGTCTCATAATGTTTTAAGAAAGTTTACAAATTTGTGTTGGGCTGTATTAGAAGCTGTCCTGGGCCTCATGCAGCCTTTGGCCTACAGTTGGACAAGCCTGGTCTAGACTATTCCAGCTGTATAGCTATGGACAGGCTGACTCTGAAATTTGTATGGAAAAGAAAAGGAATTAGAAGAGCTAGAATAATTTTGAAAAAAAAAAAAGAATAAAGTTGGAACACTTGGTGTAAAGTTTTCAGTACCTACTATAAACCTATAGTCATCGAGAGAGTTCAGATTTGGCAGGGAAGTAGATACATAGATCAATGGAACAAAATAACATCCAATAGACTTATACAAACATGGCTATTTAATCTCTGACAAAACCAATTGACAAAATTAATTCAATAGAGAAAGAATACTCTTTACAACAAATGGTTTTGGAACAATTGACCTTTCATATATAAAAACATTAACTTGATCTAATCTCACACCTTTTGAAAATATTAACTCAAAGTGATCAGAGATCTAAATGTGAAACTTAAATATACAAAACTGTAAGAGGGAAATATGAGAGAAAATCTTAATGGCCTGGAGTTAGATGATTAATTCTTCAAAATTATATAAAAAATGCCATCCATAGATTAAAAATATGATAAATTAGTCTTCATCAAAATTAAAAACTTTTGCTGTGTGAAAGACACTGTCAAGAAAAGAAAAAATATTTTTTTAAAGATTTTCAAATTATGTATCTGACAAAGGACTTGTATTCAACATATATAATGAACTCTCAAAATTCAAAAAGACAATAAAAATCCAAATTAAAAATGAGTAAAAGACTTAAATGAACACTTCACTACAAAAGATATAAATATGGTAAATAAGCACATTAAAAGATGTTCAACATTATTGGAATGCCAGGATAGCTCAACAGCTTGAATGCTTGCCTTGCAACCTCAAGTTCTGAGGATCAAATCCTCCTGGTTCAGCCCATGCAAACCCGTGTGCTGAACTGCGGTGCAACTGGTAACTGCCAGATGGCAGTGAAGGTTCTCACCTCCCATGCAGGAGGCCCCTGGTTTAGTTCCCACTCCACGCTGCCCCTCACCCACCTGTGTTGAATAAAACTATGTTACAACTAATGATGTACAACTATGGAGACTGCTCTGGGCCTTCCCCTCTTCTCTCTCTCTCTCTCTCTCTCTCTCTCTCTCTCTCTCTCTCTCTCACCTTCTCCCAAAACAATAAAATGAATACTAAACAAACAAACAAACAAAAACCCAAATATGTTTAACATTGTTATCTATTAGGGAAATGCAAATTTAAACCATGATTCAATACTGCTGTGCCCTTATTAGAATGGCTAAAATAAACATGCTGATGATACCAAGTGTTGATGAAATACTGAGCAACTGGGACTCTTATACATTGCTGATGGGAATTCAAAAATAGTTTGGCAGTTTCTAATAAACTTAACATATGACCCAGCTCTCTTACTCCTGGGTGCTTACCCTAGAGAAATAGAAATTTATGTCCACACAAAAATCTGCATATGAAAATTCATAGCAGTTTTATTAGTAACTGACAAGCCTTGAAAACCACACAAATGTTCTATTTCAAGAGATGGATGCTTAAGAAAATTGTGATAAATTCATACAATGGAAAACTCAGCAATAAAAAAGGAAGGGATCATTGATGTAAGCAATAAGTTGGGTGAATTTCAAACACAGAATGTTAAGTCAGAGAAACTATCTCGAAAGGTTACAGACTGTATGATTCCATTTATACAACATTCTTGAAAAGACAAAATGACAATGATGGAGAACAGATCAGTGGTTATGGGTAGTGGGAAAGGGTGACTATAAACAGCATGGGGAACTTTTGGGGAGCAAAGGAATTGTTCTGTGCACTGTTTGTGATGGTGGTTACATAACCTATTCCTGTGTTAAAAATCATAGAACTGCACACACACACACAGTCAAATTTACTATACGATCATTTAAAATATAATACTATTAAAAGAGATGAAAAAGTATATTTTAAAGACTTTCTTTTTCTGGTAACATTTTTAGAGGTCAAACTAGTGCTGTTCAAAATATTTTTTAAATATAAAAACATAGGGGAAAATGTAAATTTTATGTTCTGTGAGATTATTTTGTTCTAATTATGTAGGAAATGGATATAGAGAAACAAGTCTCCTGTGCAAAACACAAAAGACAGAAAACAGGAGTCCAAGAAATCTCAGAAGACCTCTCAACTTTCACTAGTTGGTGTGGGCGTACAGATGAGTGTTAGAACTTTCAGATTTGTAAGTACAGGGGCTGAAATAATCAAGTGCATTAATGGCTGATTCATCTAGGCCAACAGAGAACAAAATGTGTTATTCTTTGATGACTGGAAACTTTGTAGATAATCAAAAGGTGAAGACTTTCTAATTTTCAATTACTTATAATATTTAAATCCTTCTCCACTAGTTATCTTTCAATATTATTATAGGCAAACAACAAGTATTTTCTGATGGGACTACTTTTTAAAAAGTAATATACTTAAAGACTCAAAATCGGTTGTGAATTTATTCTATTTTTCTGGCACCCCAAAACTGGGACTGTGGAGGCTTGACAATATTCTACTGCTGCCCTGTGGTGTGAGTTGTAAGAATTGTAGGCATAACAAACCTCTATCTAGGTCAGGGACCAGCAAACTATGGTCCACACATGGTTTACAAGCTAAGAATACTTTTTGTATATTTTAAGGGTTGGATGAAAAAGCAAAGAAGAATGTGTGACACAGACAATATATATCCCAAGAAGCCTAAAAGAGTTATTGTTTGTTCCTTTATGGAAAACAAATGTAGGTTCTTGCTTAATTACTGATTTGAAACAAAACAATACCAAAGAAATATCAGCAAGTAGGACTAAATAGAAGTTTCCTGAATATTATAAAGTACATCTATAAAAAATCTATAACTAACGTAATACCTAATGGTGAACATCCAGAAGTTTTCCTTCTACGATCAGAAAATGGGCATGGATGTTCATTCTTCCCACTTCTGTTCAGCATTGTATCAGAAGTTCCTTCAAGACACTCAGATCAGAAGGAAAGAAATGAAACTGCCTATTAACAGATGACATTATAATCTAAATAGAAACTCCTATGGACTCAACCAAAAAATTAAAATATAAGTCAGTTTAGCACAGGTACAAGATATAATATATAAGCATTAATTGTATGCCAATAAATTAGCAACCAACAATTGGAACTTTAGCATTTTCACTAACATCAAAATATGAAATACTAAGGGATCAACTTTACAAAACATAAAACATGGCAGAAAGAAACTGAAGAAGACCTAAATAAATGGAAGCCACTTGTGATTTATGGTTTGTGAAAACTAGATCAGTGTTTCTCAACGTATACTCTGAGGTCCATTTGTATAGTAAAATTGTTAAAAGTTTAGATTCTTATTTCCCATCCTAGACCATAAGTTTGCATCTCTGAGGGTTGGACCTCGAAAACCACTTTAACAATGCCTGCAGGTGATGTTTGTGTTCATTAAATTTGGAAATTCCTGGTTGAGATGACTGATAAGAATCCTTTTGAATTCAACAAATCTGATTCTCCCCTTGTTTTTCTAAGAGTCCCCTATCATTCATTTTGTTGGGTCAATATGACAGTCTTTCTATAGTTTGCAATTAATTCTGCATCCTTGGCAAATGAAACTTTGGGAAATGTTGAATAGTGGGATGACTCAGTGTGTTGTCATGTATGTGATTATTATCATAATAGAGAATTAAGGTTGCCTAGTGATTGTTATCTCCACTGTAACACTAGGATTTCAGCAATTGGTAGAACCAACGGTAGCCTAACATCCAGAAAAAACACCAACTGAATGGCTTCATAACAAGGGACGTCGTGGCCATGGCATAGACTACCTTTGGCTATTGATCCAGCTTATAGTCAAAGTCACAACTTTTGACTAGAGAAGTCTGCAAAAGATAGCCCTAAATACAGTTCATGAACTTGGGGTTACATCCATAAAAAGAGTAACATTTTGGGGATGCCAGCATAGCTCAGTGGGTTGAGTGCTTACCTTGCAACCATGAAGTTTGGGGATTGATCTTGGCCCCGGCCTGTGCAAACCCATATGCTGAACTGTGGTGTAACAGGTGACCTCTGTGATGGCTGTGAAGGCGGGAGGCCCCCAGTTCGGCCCTTGCCCGGCACAGCCCCACATCCACCTGGGAAAACTGGATAGATACATGTAAAATAATGGAACTGTATCATCTTCTTATAGCATATACATAAATAAACTCAAATGGATTAAAAGGGAAGCCAGGATTAAATGGGAAGCCAGGAGGGCTCAGCAGGTTAAGCACTCGCTTTGTAGCTCCAGACACCAGGGATCGAACCCCGGCCCCGGCCTGTGTGGACCCATATGCTGAACTGGGGTGTGCTTCCCATGAGGGAGGTCCCCAGTTCAGTTCTCGCCCCCTGGTTCGGCCCCTGGCTCAAGGGGGTGTGTCTCCCATGTGGGAGACCCCCAGCCCAGTTCCTGCCCTGCATGGCCCCCACCCACCTGTGTGGAAAGAAACCATGTCTAAAACTGATGATGTCAACTATGGAGACTGCTCTGGGACCTCCCCTTTCTCTCTGTCTCTCTCTGTCAAAAACAATAAAATAAATCTTTAAAAAAATGGATTAAAAACTTACATGTAAGACCCAAAATCATAAAACACCTAGAAGAAAACATAGGCAGTAAACTCTCAGATATTACCCTTAGTAATATTTTTACTGACATATCTCCTTGGGCAAAGGAAACAAAAGACCAAATAAACAAATGTGGCTACCTCAAAACAAAGCAAAACAACAACAAAAAGTTTTTACATAGCAAAGGAAACCACCAACACAATGAAAAGATATCCTATTGAATGCGAGAAGTATTTCCCAATGATACATCTGATAAAAGGCTAATATCCAATATACAGCGATCCCTCGTTTTTCGCGGTTAATGGGGACCAGAACCTTCCTCGAAAGCTGAAAAACCGCGAAGTAGGATTTGCCCCTAGGAATTTTCTCATTGGTCGATGTCGCACCGGAAACCAATCACGCGCCTTTATGAGAGCCCGTGGGATGTGCTCTGAGTCAGCTCATCTCTTTGTTTGACAGGCAGGGATCCTTCTCTCTCGCGCATCCACATGAAACAACGCGCCTTTCCACCACGTGGCTACCGACATGGTTGTATTTTTTCATTTTTAGTTTTTGATGAATATTTTGGGAACACCCGCGAAGCACTGAAGCCGCAAAACATGAAGCGCGAAGTGGTGAGGGAACACTGTATATATATATATAAAACTCACACGACTCAACACACACACACACACACACACACACACACACACACACACATCCAGTTAGCAAATGGGCGGAGGACCTGAATAGACATTTTTTCAGGGAGGACATATAGTAGCCAATAGACATATGAAAAGATGCTCACCACCACTAATCATCAGATAAATGCAAATAAAAACCACAGTGATACAATATATCACCTCACACATGTCAGAATGGACATCATCAATAAATCAACAAACAAGTTTTGGCGAGGATGTGGAGTAAAAAGAATCCTTGTACATTGTTGGTGAGATTGCAAATTGGTGCCAAGCTATGGAGGACAGTATGTAAGATCCTAAAAAAAGTAAAAATAGAACTACTTTATGAACCAGAAATTCCACTTCTGGGTATTTATCCGAAGGAATCCAAAGCATTAATTCAATAAGATATGTGCACCCCTAGGTTTACTGCAGCACTATTTACGATAGCCACAATATGGAAACCACTGAAATGCCCATCAAACATAATTGGAAGAGGGTATTATGCTAAGGGAAATAAGTCAGACTGAGAAAGACAGATACCATATAATTTCACTTATATATGGAAGCTAAAGAACAAAATAAATGAACAAACAAAACAGAAAAAGATTCAAATACAGAGAACAAATTGATGGTGACTAGATGAGAGGGAGATTGGGGAGCTGGGTGAGAAAGGTAAAGGGATTAAGAAATACAAATTGGCAGTTACAAAACAGTCATGGGGATGTAAAGTGCAGTATAGAGAATGTAGTCAATAATATTGTAATAACTATGTAGAGACAGATGGGTAATAGACTTATTGGGGTTATCACTTTGTGAGGTATATAAATGTCTAATCACTGTTTTTTTTTTGTTTTTTTTAAAAGATTTTATTGTTTTTGACAGAGAGAGAAAGAGATACAGAAACAGAGAGAAGGGGGAGGGCCCAGAACAGTTTCCATAGTTGCACATCATTGGTTTTTCCACATAGTTTCATTCCACAGGTGGATGCGGGGCTGCACAGGGCAGGAACTGGGCCGGGGTCTGCATGGGCTGGAGCCAGGATTTGATCCTTGGTCCCAGGGGCTGCAAAGTGAGCACTTAACCCACTGAACCATCCCAGCTTCCCCCACTATGTTGTTTTGTACACCTGAAACCAATCACACACACACACACACACACAAAAGAAAGAGCGAGAGAGAGAGAAAGGAAACTTTACTATGAAAAAAAAATTCTATTTCCTGAAGTACATTCATTAATAATTATTTTGACAAGGATCTAAAGTCAGTGTATTCTCTCAATCTTTGTTTCTCTGAAAATGCCTTCTTTATTTCACCCACAACTGAATAATAATCAAGTTTGATATATTATTCTAAGTAAATATTTATTTTCCCTTAGCATTTTGAAGAGATTCTCTTATCCTGTGGCATCTGGTTTTGCTAACGGGGGTCTGCTGTCATTTTAATTTAGATAATTACATGTAATTTCATAAAGTTTTCATATTTTTTTATTCCACACATCTCTAAAACAGTGTTTCTTAGTCTCTTTTTTGGTAAGGCGGATTTACAGGGTTCTGTACAAATCTGATGGCAGAAGTCACTCCAACAGTCCCCTCCATACAGGAATAGGAAGTTTAGAGGCTTCTTAGAGTCTGTCCTCTAATCCTGTTGTAAATTTCTACCTAGAATTTCTTTAAAAGAAAGAGCATTCAATGAATATGTTTGTTAAATGAATTAATTAGTTATTAATTAAAGGGTGTCCCACAATTCACGCAAGAAGTAATTTTGATAGAAAACACAGGTTTATAATTAAAAATTATAAATTTTCATTGCTCAACAATGAAAATGTGTTGTTCTTTCGTGTAGTGCTCCATTTTTAATAACCCTGAACTGTCAGCTGTCACGCTGTCTTTTTTTTCCATTGGCAACACTTTATCACATAAATGACGCAAAATTCAAATCTTGCATGAATTTTGGGACACCCTTTATATAATTTTAGTTCGTTTGATCACCAAATAAACATGAGGAGTTAAAAATCATTGCCTTCATATTGTGCAGCTGAGGAAGCCAACGCCATGAGAATTTGAGCAACTTATAGTCCAGATAACTGGACTCAGAGTTTCATTCTGTTCTCCCTGATTTCTCTTTGCTTACTCTTCACTTCTCTTCCATTATCCCCCTTGCTTCACAGGGGCTAGGCGTTAGTCTTAAGTGTACGCCTACCCCATCAAGGGCAGCCGTATTATGAGAGAAGGCCTCCCCAAGCTTCCAGACGGGACTTCAGAGCCCTTGAACTCATACCACGTAGACAGAAGAGAAAAGGAAGAAAGTCCTGTGGGTGATTTTCTAGGACCATGCTGTGTGTTACAGAGAGAGACAGAGTGGGTGATAAACATCCAAGGAAACCTCTCCTACCCGCTGAATGACCTTGAATGTGACTGCTACCTTTCTCAGGCTGCTTTCTTTGAACCTACTCTTTTCTACCAAGACCATATTGCTGGAGTCCTTTTCATTAGACAATCTTCCTTACTTTGCACTGTCCTTTTAAATTTAGCATGTGCCAGTTAGAATTCTTCAAAACATTCACCCCAACTTTCCTTTAGCTCTGGTACAAATGTTTAAGGAACCTGGCAGTATCTAATAAAGCTGAAGACACACATACCCTACAACCCAGCAATCCCACTTCTATATCCCATAGATCTAAGTGAAATGTATTCATTTGTTGACCAAGAGATGTGCACAATATTTATAGCACTTTTATTCATGATAACCCCTAACTAGATATTAACTAAACACTTATTAACAGTAGAATGATAAATTGTAGTGTAGTCACACAATGGTATACCATATAGCGGTGAGAATTAAAAAGTTGCAAAAATTTAGATACTATTTAAAAACATGGTATTAAATGAAAGCAGCTAGGCACAAAAGGACATACTCTGTGCTATTTCATTTAAATTTAGTGTAAAACCAGTACAATTAATCTTTGTTGATAGAAATCAGGATATTAACTCCACTTGGAAGGAACAGAAATTAAAAGGGCATAGGCAGACAGAAAAAAGTCAAGAACCATATGACTTCGAGCATATGTGGAATATAAAACTGGAAGCAACAAATGAACAAGACAAACTAAGAAACCAGAACGCATGGACATAGACAATAGTTTAGTGGTTATTAGAGGGTAAGGAGGGGAGGGGTGTGGTAGAAGAGGAAAAAAATGGTCAAATATAAGGTTGATATAAGGAGAATGACTTTAGGTAGTGAACACCCAATGCTATACATAGATGGTATATTATAAAATTGTACACTTGAAACCTATATAATTTTGCTAACCAATATCACCCCAGTAACTTTAATAAAAATAAAATTGAAATGGGGACAAAGAAAGCTCTGGGGTCCTGGTAGTGTCCTGTCTCTTGCTTTAGGTGCTGGTTACATGAGAGTGTTTATTTGCAAACTATATAATTATGAAATGTGTACTTTTCCACATGTACATTATATATATTTTCTTTTTATTGTATTTTTCAACGTTAAATTTATTGGTGTGATGTTGGTTGGTAAAATTTACACAGGTTCCAGGAGTACAATTCTACATTACCTTGTCTATGTGTTGCATGATGTGCTCACCACCCAGAATCAGCTCTCTTTCCATCACCAGACATTTGATTCCCCCTCCCTACTTCCCACCCCCCCTACTTTCCCATCCCCCTTCCCCTTTACCCTCAGGTAACCACTAAACTATTGACTGTGTCCATGAGTGTTTGTTTCTTTGTTACTTTCAGTTTTATGTTTCACCTCTAAGTAATAAATTATTTATCTTTATTCACACTGGACAATTTAAATATTCATGTCCAAGACTTAGATATACCATACAAATGTACATGCTATTTATGTGCTTATTACTCACCCATTATGAATGAATTGAGGGCCCTAATCCATTCTCTTAAAAAAATCATCTAAGTGAGTCACTAGCTGGCACCAGAGCTGTGACTTTAACTTGTTCATTTCATGAGCCATGACGTCAGTGGTCTCCCACCACACCACCTCAAGATCAGTACGGAAATGATGTAAATACAATAGCCAGCCCTGATGAAACAGCAATTATAGATCTTAGCAGCTGTGTGCTTCTGTGCATGTCAGATAATTAGCCAGAAAATTGTTTGCATAATTATTTCGTGGAGCTTTTGGTGATTTAACCATTTAAGTCTGAAGGCTTATCCAAAAGTCATTAAACCGTTTAAAGTGGTAGAGATCTGAGTTGGTACTGTTTCAGCCCACATAGCAAAACCCAAATGGCTTCAGAATTCCATGGATTTCTTCTGTGTAACCAATCATTGCAGCTGGCAGGTCTGAGCTGGCTTTTGTTTTTTAAATTTTATTATTTTCTCTTTAAAAGACATGTGTGTCAACCTTTTAAAAATGATATACAACCAGAATGAGTTCCTGGGTCTGCCACTGCTATTTCTGATTAGATGAAAGTGTACATGAATCATTGCCTTGGTTATTAAATCCATGTGCTTCATGCCCTGTTTGTGAATAGGAAACACTGAGAAAGAGAAATCCAGAGAGGTTGCAAAGAAAGGCAAAAATAAAGAGAAAACTGACCTGAGAGATTGGTTTGAAAAGTACGTCTGCTTCACCAAAAGTATAGACAACCCTATAACATTTTGGTTACTTTTCTGCTCACTATTAATGTCCTAATAACAATATACTTGATGATAAGAAGCTTCAATGGGGAATATTTTCCATTCCTTTGAGGGTTAGCTGAAGAAATTGATTCTGTGTATATGGCAAGATATTGAACTAAGTCATTGATGGAGGTGTTTCCTTGCTATAGCCTTGTGGGCTTGGTGTCCAAATACTTGTACTCAAGTCCTAACTAGTTTCTTTCATAAATGTGTCACTTCTCAAAGCCTCAGTACTTGTTCTTAAAATGGGAACACTGAAGGCAATTCAGTGGTGCTCAGAGTTCACATTAGAATCAAACTACATATGCTCACGTCTCAGCTCTGTCTTTACTAGCTCCATGACTTTGGGCTTGTCACCAATTAACTTCTCTGCCTTTCTGGCTAATTGTAACAGAGCCCTGTCTCATCTGGTGATTGAGAATTATCTAATTCTCAATGCATGTACGGGAACTACTTAGAATGGCCAGGTACAAAATAAACATTTTATACATGAATTCTATTGCTATTTTTACTTTTAGTTTGTTGTTTAGGAGAATGAAATAGCATCATGTATATGAAAGTGCTACTAAAACTGTAAATTCTAGCAAAGATGATTCCCATAACACTGTCATTTCCTAAGAATAGCCCATTCGTGAATCTCCAGGGAACAAGTCAGAATAAATTCTAAGTCAAACTTTACTAAACACAAGTTCAGGTGAGTGCTTCCTGGGGAAGGAAACCAAACTGTAAAGCTGCCATCAATTATAATAATTGGGTCTTCTCAGAGAGCCCACTGCAGGCATAGCTCATCTGGAAGATAGTGGCTTAATACTTAAGTCAAGAAAACGAACAGAAGATGGGCAACTACTGCTCAAGAAACAGGGCCTGTCATTTTTAAAACTATGTCATGGGAGTCACAGCTAATGGGTATGGTGTTTCTTTTTGGAGTGATGTACAATATATTTTCTAAAATTGACTGTGGTGATAGTTGCACAACTCTGTGAATATATTAAAACCATAACATTGTACACTTTCAATGAAGAGAGAGGGAGAGAGAGAGAAGAAAATGCACTTGGCCTCTTCTGCAATGCAGTGTGGCTACCCATGCCAAGGCTGAGCTCAGCCGTCCAAGCACTGGCCAGCTGATTGACCATGGCAGCTATTGCAGACTGTGGCAGCCTAAAATCCCCACTGGACCTTGGGCAGGCAGAAAAAAATGCCAATAGCTTTTTTCTTTTCATTTCCCCCCATTTGTTTCCAAATAAGAAAGCAAAATTTGAAAGGAAAAGAAATATACCCCAAAGGTATATTCTGTGAGACACAGTGGTGAGTTCTCTCAGTGGAGGAATAGGAAGGCGAAGAAGTGGGGTGAGCACCCAGGGGGCTAGGGTGGGAAGATGCCCAAATAGGCCAGGAACTCCTCCAGACGAGAGGTGTCTGCAGTGCTTATGGTGTGACTGCCAAGCTGTTGGAGTTCTCATAGGGTCTTTTGAGGAATAAAGACACTGAGTTTGGGATGCCAGCATAGCTCAGCAGGTTGAGCACTTGCTTTGCAATGGCGAGGTCGAGGGACTGAATCTGAGCCCCAGCCCGTGCAAACCCATGTGCTGAACTGCAGCGCACAACTCATAACCCCAGAGATGGTGGTGAAGGTTCTGGCCTTCCGTGACAGAGGCCCCCAGGTTCGCCTGCTCCACAAGGCTCCACATCTACCTGTGTGGGATGCAATCATGTCACAGCTAGTGATGTGCAACTATAGAGACTGCTCTGGACCTTTCCTCTCTCTCTCTCTCTCTCTCTCTCTCTCTCTCTCTCTCTCTCTCTTTCTCAAAAAATAAAGAACAAATCTTAAAAAAAAAAAAAGAGAGAGAGAGAGACTGAGCTCTCGCATGGCCGTGGTGGGGCTTTCTCTTGGCCCCTTTGATGTCCCCCAATCGCTCAACAGTTCAGAGCTTAGAGCCCTACCAGAGGTGCAAGTGAACGGTTTCCAACATAAGCAATAAGAAGCTGACATAAAGAGATCCAATATCCTCTGCAAAAATCCTCCAAAAGAACCCACCAGCCTGAGAAGGCATGGGAGTAAGATGGACACTGGAGATTCTTTGGAGATCGACAGGGGTCCAGTTTGTCCCAGTCAGCTTGCAGGACTGATTGAAAGATTTCTTTCCCTGTGGGAGTAGAAGGAATTGTTAAAGATGTAATGAGCTTCTGAGACATTCAGAGTGAACAAGTCTGGTCTTCAAGCACTGGGCACTGTCACGTGGCTCAAAGTGCACCCTTTTTATACATGGCTTTCTGGGGAGATTGACTTTAATAGCTTCCCTTTGTCATTTTTAGCCAAAAGTTACAAGAAAGGGCAAGTTCTAAAATATTTTAAAAGATAAAACTGTGGGTAAAATTTGAGGAGAAACCAAATTCTGAAATAGTCTCAAAGTATCTCTCTACCAGATATATATATTAATTAAAAAGAGAACAATAACATCACAATGAAGATGGTGTAATAGGAAATGCTGGGATGGCTCAGTGGGTTAAGCACTCGCTTGTGGCTGTGGGGCCCTGGGATCAAGTCCCAGTCCTGACCCCAGCCTGTGTGGACCCATATGCTGAACTGGGGCATGCCCTCCATGCGGGAGGCCCCCAGCCTGGTTCCCACCCTGCACGGCCCCATATTCACCTGTGTGGAACAAAACTATGTTGAAAACTGATGATGTACAGCTGTGGAGCCTGCTCTGGACCCTCCCCCATCTCTCTCTCTCTCTCTGTCTCTCTGTCAAAACAATAAAATAAATCTTAAAAAAAAAAGAAAAGAAAAGATGGTGTAATAGGACAAATTGACACCAGGAGTTTCCAGGTAAGATACAATGAGAAAGAGTGAGCTGACATATCTTCTATGATATTTCTGGCAAATCTGCATGACCTGAAAATAGTTATGAGGAAACATTAGACAAATTCAAGTTAAGGGGCATTCTCCAAAATCAATGGCCTTCAAAACTGTCAAGGTCCTAAGAGAAAGAGTTCAAGATTAAAGGAGACTAAATATACCAAAGGCAATGCCTGATCCTGGGTGGGATCCTTTTGTTATAGTCTATCATCAGACAATGGTGAAATTTGAATAAGGTCTGAGGATCACTAATAGTGTCATTGCCATGTTAATTTTATTATTACAATAATTCTACTGTGTTTATATATGAAAATATCTTTGATTTTAGGAAATACACTGAAGTATTAGGGGCAAAGAGGCATCATATTTGCACCTTGTTCTCAAATGGTTTTAGAAAATAGTAACAATAGTAATTACATAGAATTAGTGATAATAATTACAGCAACTGCACTGAAACATTAACATTTAAGGAATTTACATGAAGGTCATATAAAATCCTTTGTACAATATCTGCAAATCCTTTACAAGTTTGAACCATTTCAAAATAAACAATGAAAGAAGACATATGAAATTGGTCAGGAAGAAAAATGGAATCAATCCAGACGGCCCGCTGAACTGAGTTTTGTCTATAGATTCCAAAAGCAGGGTACAGATGTGGATGGCGTGCTCCTTACGGGGGGTTCCACCCGCTGCACCATATTCCTGGTGGAGCTCAAGAATTCTAGAGAAGTCTCTTCCAGGAGGCTGTTCTGTGGGTTGCTAAACTCATCTCTTCCCCAAAGGGAGCCAAGCTGTTTCATGGTTAGGAAAATGTGAAACAGTCCCCTGACATTCAACATTTGGAAATAATATCTAATGTGATAGAGAGGCCGGGGACCCTGTCCAAGGACATTATTTCCCATTCTCCTTCTGTGGGAGGCATAGAAAGGCTGTTGTTTTAGAGTATTAAGATAATGAGATGCAGATGAGAACTTAAATTACAATGTATCGGCTCTTGAAATGTTTTCTTATTGTATCTCAGCTACCTCCTCCTTCTTGTCCAATTTTTTTTTTACCTATTTTATGTTCGTGAGTTCATTAACTGCTATCCCTGAAACACTGTAGGAAGAACCTTAGGATTTAGTAATTCATCATTTGCCAAATTTTTTTTTTTTTAGGAACTTTAGTATAACATCCCCCACCCCCCCACCCCCAGCTGCCCCTACTGCCTGCAAGTTGTATTTTTAACTGGTAAAAAGAATAAACAAGAAAGAAAGGAAAGAGATTTAACAAGTGATTTAACCAATATCTCATTTAATCCTCACATAATCTTGGAAGATAGGTGGAAACATCCATTAACAGATGGAGACTGAGGTTCAAAGAGGTTAAGAAGCTAAAGGCACACAAGTCACAAGGAACAGGATGATGAAACGTCAACTTTCAGAACCAGAAGAGAAGTTGGATCATATGACCTGAAAGTTCCTTTTTAACTGAAAGGTTTAATGATTTGAGAACCTGTGTTTGTGTGCATTTGTTTTGCTTGTGCTGTTAACCTGGATTTCTAAACTAAACACTTAGTGTTTCTGTATCCAAGAAGGCAGTGATGGAAAATTTTTCCCAGTCACGAAAGGAAGCTTGGAATATGACACCAATTCAGCAGTCATTTCCACATCTTTTATCTAACTAGTATACATCATGGTTAAGAAAATGAGTTTCAGACAATTTGGGGATCCAGTTTGCATTCTGCTACTTTCTAGCTGTGAAATACCAGGCAACTTATTAAATCTTTCTGGTCCTCCTTCCCTCTTCCATAAAATGGAGGTAAGTATAAAAAAGTCGTTGTCGGTAAGTCAGGGAAGCTGGGATGGCTCAGTGGCTTAGGCATTCGATTTGCAGCTTGGGGGACCAAGAATCAAATCTTGGCCCTCGCCCATGTGGACCCATATGCTGAATTGCAGTGTGCTTCCCATGCGGAAGGCCCCCCAGTTTGGTTCTCGCCCCCTGGTTCGGCCCCTGGCTTGAGGGGTTGTGCCTCCCATGCAGGAGGCCCCCAGCCCAGTTCCCGCCCTGCGCAGCCCCCACCCACCTGTGTGGAACAAAACAGTGTTGAAAGCTGATGAAGTTCAACAATGGAGATGGCTCTAGGCCCTCCCCCTTCTCTCTGTCTTTCACTGTCTCTGTCAAAAACAATAAAATAACTCTTTTAAAAAAATAGTTGTAGATAAGTCAATGAGACAATATCTGTGTAGGGTTTTGTATGGTGCCTAACAAATAGTTCCTATTATCAATTAATACTGGGATTAATATGGGTAGATAGTATTCCATAGTGAAATAAATGAAGGCGCTGAAGTAAAAGAGGAATCTTGGCATGATTTTTAAGCTATGTGATTTTGGTCAAGTAACAGATTTGATGAGCTTTCTTTTCATTAAAATATGGTAATTGTGTTTCAATTCAGGTTTGTTTGAGACTCAAGCTTATGCCCTCCACTCCTACACTGCCGTGGTAAGGAGGGTACCCGTGGGGCTGATATTCCTGCAGCGCTCTGTAGCAAAAGTGGCACCTATTAATGGATTTAGTACCAGCAGACATGGCAGTAATCGTAGAAGTAGTAGTTTTTGCTGCGGTCATTCATCATTGTTGTTATTCATTGGTCTAGGATGGTACTGAGAGATAGAGCTAGGCCTGTCTGAAAAGATGACTAGAGTTGAACAAAATGACAGACTTGGCACTAACATGGCCCTGGTAGCAGGGCATGACCTGGGCGGGTCACTTCCACTCCAACACAGATGCAGATAATGGCAGGAGAGAGTAGCTTTTGTGTTTCATAGGTTTGTTTCTGTGTCGTTTCCCCTAAAAGAGAAAAGACTATGACAACCATGAAGGTCTCTTTTAGCCTTCAAATTCTCAAATGGATTTATTTAATGAAATCCATTAGGATCCCCTGGTTCTGAGCCACATAAACTCTCTGACCCTATTTTGTCATCTGCCAAATGATGATGATACTTCTAACCTCCCCACCCCCAGCCGTGACCACTTACTCTGGTGTATCCTGAATGCCAAGGGCAGGGACTGACCCTTGGACAAGGCTATAAGTCTGCTTGGTGAAATCTGAAGAAAGGGCACTGGGGAGGAGCTAGGTCCCTTCCAAAGCATCTACCCTCTTAACTGTTAACAAACAACTCCTTTCAAAAACACAGAGTAGAGGCTACTCGTCAATGATTCCAGAGGAATCCTTGCAGCTCACTGCAGAGGAGGTCTCTTTGGAAACAGAAAATGTCTACGGTATCCATGTGCTCTCAGGTGTAGTGGAAACTGGCCTGCAAGGTTTGCAAGTGATGCAAAACTCAGCACCTCTGAATTCCCCATGGGAGAGTCAGGTCCACCTCTCTCAGGTGCTCACCGGGCTGTAATGTGATACCCAGGAGGGGGCATTGAGCTTGACCAAAGCCTGGCCCCATAAGTGTTTCTCCATGCTGCCTGCCAGCTACCCACTGAGGATTTTTTTATTTTTTTTTAGCATCAGTGAAACTATAGCCTATGGTTTTGTACTTCCACCTCATATTCTCCCTTCTTCTCCTGTCCATGTCATCATCATCATCATTCATTGACTTTCTTAAGGGCCCATCTGTGGGCATTTGGCTGTCTGTGTACAACAGTGGATTGGTGCCACTCCTACTCTAATGTCATAGGAAATTGCTCCCCACTCATCTCAGCCCCCAAGTATCTTCACCACTGGTTTTAACTAGTTACACACACACACCCTGAACACAAATACTCACAATTCTCTATTTTCAGCCAGGGGGTAAGAGCTAGTTCATGTGCAAATAGCGTTAAAGTTTGAGGGCACATTAAAGCCACCTCAGTCCAGATTGTCCTGCCAATTCTTTGGGGTTGGGGGCTTCAGAAGCAGGTACTTGGAATATGTTTACGGCTGGGGGTAGCGGGGAGGAAGAAGGCTGAGACAAAGATCTAGAACCAGGAGCAGGCCTAGAACACTCCACTGTGAGAGGACTAGGGAAAGGGACGCATCTTCAAATAGATGCTTCTTTTACCCAGATTCAGCTGCTGCTGCCTCCCAGATATTTGCAATTGGAGCCCACAAATTAAGCTCCAACAGAAAAAGCATTGAAAACAAAATCAAAGGAGGTGATGGCCTTTCTTGAGGCCAACTTTCTCCCGTTGGGTGGGAGAATGTGTGTCCCTGTTTAGCCATGCCCAGTTTTCAGGGCTGCATAGAGTCAAGGTTTGGGTGCTCTATGAAGGGACAGTTCTCATGGTCTGAACCCAGAGGTTGGTCCACACTGCCCAGTGTGCTGGAGACAGCTGGGAAGGAGACCAAGACTACACAGAAGTTTTCCAGGATCAGAAAAGTAGAGAAAAGCAAAACTGATGAGGATAAAATACCCTTTTTCTTTTAAGAAGAAAGATTTTCTGTTGACCTGCTCTTAGGCTGTTGGCAACCTCATTATTCATTTCCCATGGCAGAGCCTTGAGTCACAGTGCTTTTGTTTCTAATGTGGCCTCATGGTCCTCTCAGACCACCTATATCTGAATGGATGGCAATGCCATCTCAACTCTGATTCCATCATGGCACATTTCCTATGCTTGTCTGCGTGTGAAAGGACTGTCTTCCTTTTGGCTGGGTTTTCAAGGAGCCGGAAATGCTGCTGTCTGACTTCTTGAACTAATGAGTTCACTGTTGGGATATTGCAAATAAAGACGGGTGCTCGGGACAACTTGGCCTACTTTTGAAGGGCGTTGTTTATGAGAGTGCCTTAAATGGCGATCAGAGGAAGACAGCAGCGAGTTATAAAAAGAACTATGTGGTTCTTTCCAATGAAGAGAGGGAACAATCTTACTGAGGAACCCCTAAACAACATTATTAAAGCCTGAAATATACAAAGATACCTAAATGAGTTGATGCTTTAAATGTTATTTATTTATTTACTAAGAGAAGTTATGTGTGCGTGTGTGTGTAAGAGAGAGAGAGAAGGGAGGAGGCCCAGAGTAGTCTCCATAGTTGTACATCATTAGTTGTGACATAGTTTCATTCCACACAGGTGGATGTGGGGCCATACGGGGTGGGAACCAAACTGGGAGCCTCCTGCATGGGAGGCAAGAACTTTACTGCCATCCCAGCAGTTACCAGCTGCGCCACAATTCAGCATATGGGTTTGCAAGGGCCAGGGCTGAGAATTGATCCCCAGACCTCATGGCTGCAAGGCAAGAGCTCAACTGCTGAGCTATCCTGGCATCCTCGAGTTGATGTTTTAAAGTCCAGGGAAACCAAATAGAATTAATATGGGAAAGTGTTTGAACGAGGAGGTGCTGTACCTGACTCGCAGAAAGGAGTTTCAAGATTCCAAAGATGGAGAGAGTGGGAATTGCTCTTTTTAAGATTTTAGAAATTTTTTATCTTGCTGTTCTTGTAAAGAGAAAGGAAACATGTCCTTGGGAGAACGTAGATAACAGACTCCTCTAAAAAAATGCTCAGAAAACAGATAAGTGCTGCAAAACTTTGAAAGAACTAAGATCCACTTGGTGTTTGACAAAGCTAACATAAGAATGATAATCAATCCCTTGGCAATGGAAATTTTAAATTTAAAATACGCTTCAACAAAGTCTTTGAACCTTCAAACACTTTATCCTTGAGAAATTAATGGGTCCCTGAAGAAGTCACATTTCCCTTTCTGTTTCTGTAATATATACTTCAATTACATTAATCAACAATGCAGCAAAATAACTGACACCAACCAACTTCCAAGCCACAGTTCCAAATGTTCCTTTTCTTCAGCAGAGACTTAGCACTTGAAGATAGCTAATTGAGGTTTATGTAAGCATGAATAAATATTTGGTAAAGTTGTATTTTCCCATCCTCTTGTCACCCTTTGCTCACCCCAGAATGGATTCCGAGCCTTCTCTTCCTTCTACTGTCATTTTTGTTGAGTGTGATAAACTATTTTGCTGAAAGACATACATATGGTAAACTGTCCTTCTGTAGAGTCTATGAAGATGCTGAAACGTCCATTGGATGGGTCTTCTTTTAAAAAGCACGCTAGGATTTGTGAGACATTTTGTTTTTCCCCATTGAAAAATCAGCTGAGCGTTCCCCCTGTTCTTCCCTTTGGACAAAACAGAACAAAATGGAACAATACAAAACAAACAAGTTACATGACATTCATCTTTTTATATGGGATTTTTCCTTGTAAATTGTATTTTGCTTTTACTGTATTTACTCTCAAATCTATCCCTAGGAGAGTTTTGGTTTCACTTAACTTGCCTTGGAGAAGTGATTCTGAGGGCCTTGTGTTTCTATTTTAGTGCTCTCTCTCTCTCAAAAAGAAAAACCTTAAAAATAAAAGGCTCGGGGAAGCTGGGATGGCTCAGTGGGTTAAGCATTCAGTTTGCAGCGCCGGGGACCAGGGATCGAATCCTGGCCTCGGCCAGTGCAGAACCATGTGCTGAACTGGGAGCTCCCCCAGTTCAGTTCTCTCTCTCTCTCTGTCTCTGTATTTCTCTCTCTCTCTCTCTCTCTGTCAAAATAAATAAATAAATAAAATAAAAATATATTTAAAAAAGGTGGCTTAAACAAATATGTGAATTTTAGAAAACAAAAACAAAAACAAAAAAGAACAACAAAAAAAAAGGTTCCAAATATGAATCTTACTACTGTAGTTTTATATAACATCACACACACACACACACACACACACACACACACACACACACACTCACACTTTTAATTTTACATTTGGGTATTTCCCTGTCTATTTGGGAGTGAACTGTATCTGTCCAGTGGGCAGTCATATTGCCCCTTTTGCTAACAGCCTTGAGAGAACTGCTGTCAACACTTGCATACCAAAAAGATGGCCAGGCTTGCAGGTGAAAATCTCCACATTTATCATCTTCTGTCTGCAAGCCACAGCTACTGAGTCCACTTCACTAAGACCCTTGCCTTTTCCATCATCTTCGAAAACAATCTGATAAGTTACTCTTCTTAAAGTGAATTAACCTCTCCCAGAGATGTTTGAATTTTAATGGGGAACCTCCTAAGATAAAAAAAAATAAATTAGTTTCAAAGGCAGAATTATCTGCACAGGGCAGTGTAAGAGCTTTTTTATAGGTGATGGAATAGGTAGACTTTTGAGTCATATCAACTCAAACCCCTACATTCATAATGCTTATCCTTTGTAAGATATGATTATGGATTATGAACTATTTCAGAAGCTCCATTATCTATAGTTCTAAACGTTGCAAGAGAATTCCATATAATGGGAGATATGTTGCATGGTGGGTACTTGCATGAATGCTCACCTCATTTTCAAACCTGCTAGTCACCAAAGAGGAAATCACAAACAAATCATCTGGATGCATGTTGGGTTTTTCGCTTTCCACATGGGTGTTTCAATCAAACAGTGAAAGACATGAAAATCCACAATTCAGTTGGCAGGGCTGACCAACCTCCAGTCTCATCTCATGACTCTGTCTGGAATTGGGAGACTTGAATGTCTTCTCTCTTGCTGCTAGGGAGGGAGATGAGCTTTTCATGCATTCTTTTCTTCCATGTCTTGAATATCATTTTTATCATTGCTTTTGTGTATTTTGGTTACTTTCTTCTGTAGGCATAGCTTGTGTTATTGTACTTCACTTCATTGTACTTCACAGATACTGCATTATTATTTTTTTTTTTACTAATTGAAGGCAAGACCCTGAACCATCAAAAGGTTATGATTTGCTTTATTGTGATAGTCATTTTATCATGATGATCTGGAACTGAACTAATAATATCTTCAAGGTATGCCTGTATTTCATAAGATTGGCAATATATGTAAATAGACCAAGTTGAATGAGACTATCTGCCCACGCAATTATACCCAAAGACAAAGCTGTTGGGTTCTGAGCTTTATTATAATTGGAAGCTGGAATTCAATAAAAGGCCTCTATGTACAGAGGTAGGTTCAGACCATGCTCAGAACTTGCACATCAAGGAATTAAATGCTGCACATTCAGCTATCCAACTTGGCCACAAGCAAAGTTCAAATTTCCAGTCTCTGGGAAAATGAGATATTATATGTTCTTAGCAGGAGCTGACAATTAAGACAAGTGAACAATCATACGAGGCAGGGGAGCAGCAACTCATGCTGCTTAGCCACACGCCTCAGGTGTTCCACAAGTGTGAGGCCCAGGGCCAAATGCTTTCAACCACCCAAGAAGCCAGGGGTCCTGAAACCTACAACCCTATGGCATGTTATTCTGTTTATTATCACAGAGACAGCCCTGTTCCTTCCATCCATTTCTTCTGGCATGATAAGGATTTTGTGAGGTGCCAGGGGAGATATAATTCATTAGAATCAAGTAATGATTTGTAATATTTAAACTATTCCATTAAACCAGGAAGCAGGTCAGAAACTAACCTTTAAATACAGCCAAGGGAGAAAGTCAGCCCAGCAGCTTAAAATATGTATCTTTTGCAGGAAGCATGGAGCATATAATTAGCTGTAATTTCTGTAACTGCTGTCAGGAAGCGCTATTTTTTGGCTGATAGGCAGTGTTATCTCCTGATGGCCTGAGAAACCAAATCCTAGGGTTACATTCCTGGCTCCCACATGGACTCTCGTGGGTGGCTTTGGGGGGGGGGGGGAGTGGGCAAAGAAAAGGAATAGGCAGGGTGGGGCCAGGAGCTGGAGAAGTTACAGTAAAGGATCTGAGTGAGAGCCTCTTTGATTCTTGTCTAAGGAGGCTCTGAATGTTGTGAATTACATTGAAACGTATTCTAATTTCCAGTGTGATCGCTTCCCCAAGATATTTTCAGGACTTAATATATTGGGCGAAAGCTGTACTCCTTGGCTCCTGCTGCTACTCATGGAGGAAATTAAATGTGCTACTGTTAGAGTATCACTTTTATTTTTGGCTGTTTCAACCAGCACAGATTTCTTTTTTTCCAGTGGGCAAGTCTCAGTCTGGTAGAGGCATTAAAAATTAGTACAGGTGGAAATGCTTTGAAACATTTGATCTCTTCTCAAGGCAGCTGAGCAGAGGGGAGGCAAGTCCCTCAGGAAGCCTTGCTATGTGGGAGCATGCACGCCAACAATAAGATTTTCTTCAATACCTCCGATGGCTTGAATTCTCCCCTCTAGTCAGGTACCAAAATGGGGCAAAAATCCAGCTCTCCTTTCTGACATTTGATCTAAATCTCCCGAAGTCTCAGGGGAGGCTGGGGAGGCGCAGATGAGAAGCAACAGAACAAAAACAGCAAGTTGGCAGTAAATAAAGCTGATCTCTCTCCATTGCAACCAGGGCTCGCTTGGTTTGCTGGGAAGTGAATATCCTCGCTTTCGCTTTTCTGGAAGCTGTCGAAGCCTGCCTCACCTTGCCCTCTGAACCAGCCAACCAGCTAATCATCCGACACACAGCAGAACTAACAGAAATCTACCCTGTTCCTAACAAGAGTGATGGTAACTGGCATTAAAAAGAAATTCTTTCTCCCAGTTATTTGTCAGGATTCTGCAGTATGGTAACCTCTTTCCTAATTATTTATTTTAAAAAAATGCAGTCCATTTGGGAAAGAAGAGATATAATTTTAAAGGATTTAATCTGTAAAAATAGTGTAATCTTAGCCTAGCACCCGAAAAGCCCCAACGCCATTTCTCTCTTCTGCTTCCTGGAAGGGGTTTCCTTTGATGGGGATCATGTTCAGATGTGTATTATACTGATATTCCCCAGATAACCCATCATGAATTACAAACTCGGGCATCTTCCAGGTACCGAGGAAGAGAGGATAAAGCAAGAAGGTGAACAAACACTCATTAGACGAGAACTGGAAAAGCAAAGGGGCATCTTTCCAGGGACCTCCATCTCCAGTATTTATCCTCCAACATCTGCGGTATAGAAATAATTGCTTTCGAGCCCTGACTTGGTCAGATAAATCCGCTCCCTGCCTCCCAGCAACAGCCCAAGACCATTCCTCAGAAGGCTCCCATCTCTTCCCCAGCAGCTGCTCATCTCTAATGTAACAGTTCTGTGCTGTCCTCCCGAGCACAGCAGCATTGTCCCAGCTATGAATAAATCATTCACTCGATGTTATTAATAAGGTGAAGCTAACAGTACGCACAGCCTGCCCCAGCGCTTCCTTTCCAGCCGCACCTCCGAAACAAGCACCATACTCCTCCTCCTGAGCCCAGAAAGGCTGCAAGTCCAAAGCACGCGGCCGGCTGGCAGGATCTGGGGGGTGAAGCACGTCCGCGCCCCCCCCCCGCCCCCCCCCGGCTGTTGGCAGATGAGACATAACTCTGAAGCCTCAGAGGTTTGCAGCTGACGAGAGAGTCAGCTTGAAAGAGAAGCAGTTACCCTGGGATGTCCACTACTTCCACTGGGACTACAGGAGAGAAGGGACTTCGCAGTGTCCCTGGGAGGGAGTTTGGGTGCAGAGGAAGAGCAGAGAAACCACTCAGCTTGGTCTCATTTTTTTTTGTAAAGAAATAACAGCTTAAAAATATTTTCTTAAATGCTATTTTAGTGTTGTCTGCTATTTATACGACCTCAGTTGCCCCCTCCCTTGGGAAACAGGTGGAAATAGATTATAAATCGTGTTTTAAGCAACTTAATTAATGCATAAAGTACCTTACTGTGTCATCAGCTGTCTTGCTATTTGCTGAGTTGTAGGTCTTGCCTCTTTTGGAGGAGGCAAATGACAGGAACAAAACTGAAATAAATTTAAGCAAAAAACAAGGGCGGGGGGGTGTTGACATGGGTGATGAAGACGTGAAGAGGTGGGATGCACTGTCAGCTGGGCTGAATCTAGGCAATCAAAAAATATCATCAGATTGTTCTCTGTCTCAGACTTCATTTTATGGAGACAACTATGGGGAGGCTTTTGAGGTTTGGGGGCACCCAGTTGCCTAAAGGGAGGACGCTACTGCTTGAAATTTCCATAGAAACTGTTTTGAGGAGTCCAACTTTGGGAACTCCTGCGCATCCTCAACCTGCTATTCTCCAAGTCTCCCCATTCAGCAAATGAGAACCAATATTCACCCTGGGCTCCACCAGGAAACACAGAGACTTTCTTGGTTCCTCTGTGGGTCTGAGCCACCCACATTTCTTGCCTAGCCCAGTGAAGTCACAGGACAGTGGCTTGTCTCCCTACCATCATTCTTGTTCTCCCCAACTCATTTTTCCATGCTTAGCTCTAGTGATCCTTTTCAAACGATCCTAAATGGAACTGTGTCCTTATCTACTTAAAATCTAAATTTATTTTCTCACTGTTTCAAAGGCTAAAATTCCAAAATCAGGATGTTGTCAGGGTTGGTTCCTTCTGGAAACTCGAAGAGGGAATTTGTTTCATGTTCCTCTCTCCCAGCTTCTGGAGGATACCAGCCATCCTTGGTGGCTTTGGCTTGTATTTGCATCACTCCAGTCTTTGTCTTCCTCATCTCATGGTGTCTCTTGTGTCAAAATCTCCCTTTTATAAGGATACCAGTCATTATGTTAGGACCCACCCTAAGCCAGTATGACCTCAATTTGATCACATCTGTAAGACCCTCTTTCCAAATAAGGTCACCTTCACAGGTACAAGAGGATAAGCCTTAAATGTATCTTTGAAAGAGACACATTTCAACTCAGTACACTATACCCTCTGGCCTCCTCAAAACTCACACAGTATCTGGGGCAAAATGCATTCACCTACTTCCCAAATCCTTAAAAGTCTTAACCCATTTCATCATCAACTCTAGGTCTATCAAAACACAACCAACTCAAAAAAGTTCCAGTTTTAGCTCCTAAATCACAGAAATCAGGTATAGGTAAGATTCTGAGCATGGCCCACACTAGAGAAAAATTCTTCTCCATCTGTAGACCTGTGAAACTTCAAAAATAACTTACCTGTTTCCAAAATGCAATAGTGGGACAGGCATGTGATAGGTATTCCCATTGTAAAATGTAGAAATCGGGAAGAAAAGGGAGGTCACAGATCCCAAACAAGCCAAGACCCAGCTGGGCAAATGCCATTAGGTTTCCAGGGCTCATGATAATCTTCTGTGGCTCTATGGTCTGTCTGCTGAACCAGCTGACCAGAGGGACCCCAACCCCCAGGAAGTTGTCAGAGAGCCTAACCCCTTGGAGACGAGGCTGAAGGGAGTACAGCATGCATTGAAAGGAGAAAAAAGGAGATATCAGAAAATTAACTCCTTGTTTTTACTTATTGCTGAGGAGATAGCCTGAGCAGCATCCCTGGGGCTGGCTTTAGCCACAGCTGCAGCTGCAAACACTCTGGCGATCTGAGTTGCCATTGAGATTGCAGAAGAGCAGGGAGGAGAAAGTCTGCAGCATAAATGGTTTATGCTTGAGATTAGGGGATACCAGGGCCCACACTTTGAGTATGCAGCCTCCCCAAGGCCTCACACTTAGAAGGGCACCACGATTGGTTTAATGCTCTTTGGTCATCCTCTTGAAATTCTTACTATTTGAACAAGGACCCCCTTTCCATTTTAATTGTACACTGGAACCCCACAATTATGTAAGTGGTCCCAAGTGTAATTAGGACAACTTTGTATATACATTTAAAAAATAACTGGGATTGGTACCAAATTATTGACACAGTTAGTTCTGTGATGTGGAATTAAGGTCATTTTAAATTTTTTTTCTTCCCTCCCTCCCTCCCTCCCTCCCTCCCTCCCTCCCTCCTTTCTTCCTATCTATCTATCTATCTATCTATCTATCTATCTATCTATCTATCTATCTATCTATCATCTATCTGTCTATTTTCTAATTTTCAATAATGAACATGTATTACTTATGTAGGAAAAATTATTTTTTAAAATAATTTTGTAAATTATTGATGAAATCCATTTCTTATAAAGTATTCTTTGCATCTTGAACTCAACTAGAATGAGTCCTATAGGCTTGTGTTGCATGTAGAGTTTACTGAGGAGAGCTCTTCTATGGGGCAGGAGCCCTGCTAGGCCAGACTGCCACCCTTGGGTGGAAAGGTGATGCCTACAAGATCCTCAAGCTGTCTCCATACAGTCGTCCATGAAGGAAAGAAAGAGGAACATACCTCCAATGTTCACAGCCCATTCGCTTATACAGATTTAGCTACTGACTTCTCTTTCTGTCCCACTTGCCAATGTGCTGTAGAAGAAAGCCACAGAGCTGTGCCCATGGGCCACACGACATATTTATGAGTCCACCTAACCTGGGCCCGGTGCTCTTCAGCGTATCATGTCCCTTTATTTAGAACCATTTCCCATATTCTATGCCAAACTTAACTCCGCCCTTCTGAACCCTGAGTAAATACTCATGCTTTTAATTACCCCAAGAAAACAAAGGGCATTCAATAAGAACTTCTTCAGCCTCTCCTTTAAACTCTTTCAAAAAATTATTTTGTTTTGAGAGAAGGTGAGAGAGAGAAGTGCGTGGGGGCCCAGAGCAGTCTCCATAGTTGTGACGTAGTACATCATTAGTTGTGACATGGTTTCATTCCCCACAGGTGGATGTGGGGCCACAAGGGGCGGGAAGTGAACCTGTGCCTCCCGCATGGGAGGTGAGAACCTTTGCTGTTGTTACTAGTTGCACCTCAGTTCAGCATACAGGTTTGTGTGGGCTGGGGCCAGGCATCAAACCCGGGACCTCACGATTTCAGGGTAAGCTCTCAACCACTGAGTTCTCCCGTCATCCATCTCTCCTTCAAACTTGTCTTTAAAGTAAGATGTGTTTCTCTCCTCTGACCTCTACCTGATAACTTCCAAATGAATAAGGACCTCTTTCTCTTTTCATATAATAATGTAATGCCATTCTCTCCTGGAGTACATGTTCAGAATGAGAAATCCAAGGTCAACTTCATCCAAGTCTTTGTAATGCAGTATGTCTTTAAGATTTAGAACAAACAAACAAAAAACCTGTTCATGCTTTCTGTGCATCGCTTATCTATATACTTTTCATTTGTACGTTAATAGCTATGCTACTGTGCTAGGTAACATGCTTTAAGCTATGCATGAATTAGCTCTTTTTGTCTGCCTAAGCTCGGAGCTCACTTTCTTTCTCCTTTTTTCATTGGTATTCCCCTGGCATTATCTTTTTGTCATTAGTACTACTTATAGTAGCCAGTCTCTAAAGATGCTCCCTAATGAACTGCACCTCCCAGAATGCATGGCTTTGTAGCCTCATCTTTTGAATCTGGGCTGGCCCTGTGATTCCAACAGACCCTGCCAATGCTTAAGACAAGTGGGTGGAGTCATTTTGGATGATCGGCTCATGCCACCATCTCTCATCACATGAGTAACTCCAGGAGAAGAATTGCCCAGCTGAGCCCGTCAACCCACAGAACTGATATAATTGTTATTTTAAACTCCCAGGTTTTGGAATGGTTTGCTATGCATTAGTAGAATTGAGGCACAACTTTCTTTAACAATCTCCCCTTGGTAGCTTCACAACACTCCCATCACCTCCATTACCTATGTCAGGTACACAGAGGCATTCAGCATGTTGAACAAAGGAATTCCAAGTGGATGGAATTCCAAAATGTAATTTTTTTTACAGATTTATTTTATTGTTTTTGACAGAGATGAGAGAGCGAGAGCGAGAGCGAGAGCGAGAGAGCGAGAGAGCGAGAGAGAGAGAGAGAGAGAGAGACTGAGAGAGACAGAGAGAAGGAGGAGGGCCCAGAGCAGTCTCTACAGTTGTACATCATCAATTCTCAACGTGGTTTCGTTCCACACAGGTGGGTGGGGGCCATGCAGGGCAGGAACTGGGCCGGGAGCCGTCTGAATGAGAGGCCCCCTTGAATTGGGGGCTGAACCAGGGACCTTCCACATGAGAGGTTTGCCCCTGTGAAAACCGAACTGAGGGCCATACTCCAGTTCAACATATGGGTCCGCAGGGGGTTGGGCCGGGACTCGATCCACCAACCCCAGTGCTGCAAAGCGAGTGCTTAACTCACTGAGCCATCCCAGCTTTCCCTAAATTTCTTTTGGAAAGTTGTTTCTAACCTTTTAAGCCCTAGCTCTGGGCTGTCATTAAAATATTTGCCAACAGTCTTACAGTTTTGGCAGTTTTATTTTGCCTGACATGTTTGTGGACCTCATTTATATTTAAACTACTTCAATAAGTATATAGTAGTTAGACTCTAAAGCACAGAATGTTGTTTAAAATTAATGTGTTTTGATTGCTGTGAATGCCCAGTGTGATATTAAGGTAATTCATAAATGATACAATAAGACCATTCTTCCAGAGTTTCAGGCTGTTCTATAAGTAAATTATTTCTAACAATATCTTGCAGGCTTTTGAAAGTAATAGTCTATAGCCCATACCGGAGGAAAATGTCAATTTGAAAGATTAAAAGAAAAGTGTAACAAACTGCAATGTTTGTTGGCACTTTGAGATACCAAAATCTTTGTGAAATTTCAAACACCATCCATTTCCTCGGGCCCATGTGTTCTGATGTGGTACCATGAGAAGTCAGAATTCATAGGCTCTTGCCTGCAGAAATATTTTGAAGGACGGTCTCATGCATCCCCAGTGAGGGTCTCATGTCCACTCTAGCGGGTCCTCCACCTTCTCTGCCATCTTTCCCCAGGAATCCGATGGTACGACCATAGCCTCCAGAACAGATGTTTTCCCTTCAGCTGAGGGACCAGAACCCTTCACATACCAAATTGCTCATTTGTCTGTTTCATTTCACATTCTGTTAGGTCAACATAGCCATGCTCCTTGAACACAAAATTTTGTAAAGTTTTTCAGAAACCTATCTTGCATATTTACTTACTTCTCCCCAGCTTACCATATAAACTCATTGGGTTCAGAGAGGACTCATCTTCGTGGACATAAGTAACAGACACCGATCTGTTTTCAGGACTGCTCCCTATCCCCATGCCTCTGAAGCTTTAGTACTAGGCCACTCTTGAAGCTTTCTCTCCCCTTTGTAAGAGGGGTTTCCTCTTCTGTAGCATCTTCTAGGAGGCCTGCTCCACCAGCTCAGAAATACCCAACCGGACTGAATTGTAATAGTGTACCAACTTAGTTTCAAAGTGAGTCCCCCACCACAAAAACATAGCAAATAATCGCACAAGATTCTGAAGACTTTAAATGTAGGTGTAGTTTACAAACATTCCCTAATGGGAAATGCAAAGAACATGGAAATGGGAGGCCAGAGGCTGTATGTATTACTAATTCACTCACTCACTCACTCACTCACTCACTCACTCACTCACTCACTCACTCACTCACTTGTTAGGTAACTCAGATAAGTTAGTAATTCTCTCTCCCAGTCTCAGGTTCTAGATGATTCCAGGGATATCAGCCCATAATTCTGCTTGATGATTAAGTAGATATGGTTTTGCTTCTGTACCTGTTGAGAACACTCATCCTCGAGAGGAATGTAAACATGGATGAAGTCTTAGGTTCCCTTCTCACTGAACATAGAAGATGGCATGATGATACAAGGGGAACAGGGAGTCCTTGGAAGGTAGACATGGGAACTGTGAAACGGTAAAATGCAAGTGCAGGACAGAAAACCTTGACCTTCTTTTGTAAAACAAGGTGCAGAAAGAAAGAAGAAAAAAAAAAGATGAGAAAGAGACATCGTATTGAAACACATCAAAGATAACTTCTCCCGAACTTCTTAGTAGGTTAAGATAGGACATTCTTTTTAGAATTAAGATGGAGAAAAACTACTCCCTTGGCTGGCATGAACTGAAGGCATCTTGTCAAGACTAAAGAGAAGCCCAGTTTGTCTTTCTAAGGCTAGAAGGGCTCTGTGTAATAAAATAGCAGCTATAATAATACATGGTGTACTTACTACATGCCAGACACCGAGCTAAGCATTTTATATGTACTAATACATTCAATCATGACATCAATGCCATGATGTAATATCACTACAGTCAGACCATTTTAAAGATGAGAAAACTGAGGCAACCAGAGGTTAACCAACTTGCCCATGATATACTGCAGAAGCAGGATTGGAATTTAGGTAATCTGAGCAAGAGTACTCAGACGACACTACATCAGAGCTGTGACATTTTGGGCTGGCTAGCTCTGTTGTGGCAGGGCTGACCAGCGCATTTTAGAATGTTTAACAGCATCTTTTGCCTCTACCTACTAGATGCCAGGAGTATTCCTCAGCTGAAACAATAAAAAATGTTTCCAAACATTGTCAAAATCTACCCCCACCACAAACCCCTGTGTTGAGAACCATCATTTGGTACTAAAAGTCCCCACAGTCTGATGGTGGCTTCTATCACAGCTCTGATCAGCATTTCCTGTCCCCAGATTCCTTAAGAGTATAAAGTAGGTTGTGTGTAGATATTACATGAGTTAATAATAGTTATGGTACTAAAGAAAGTACCATGCACATAGCAAGCACTAATGTAAGTACTAGCTATTGTTATTGCTGTTTTTGTTGTTTTCACCATGACAGTAATGACAGCAAAGCAGAGTGGAAGAAAAGCTCTCGTGGACAACTAGAGATTTGGGGAGTGAATCTCCGCACTCTTGGAGAACCAAAAGTAGGGTTCCGGTGTGGAAGATGCAGTCGTCAGTGACCAACTCCAGCCTTCTGGCCAGCAGGAGAACAGTAATTTCTTTCAGTGAGTTCTTATTCAAAAGTCATTCTGAATAAGTGATAACTTTCCCATCCTTGCATTCTCCATTAGGGGAAAGCTGGGATGGCTCAGTGGGTTAAGCATTTGCTTTGCAGCTCCAGGGACTGAGGATCCAGTCCTGGCCCCAGCCCATGTGGACCCATATGTTGAACTGAGGTGTGCTTCCCATGAGGGAGGCCCCCAGTATGGTTCTTGTCCCCCAGTTTGAAAAACTGATGACACACAACTATGACAACTGCTCTGGGCCTTCCCCCTTCACTCTGTCTCTGTCTCTGTCAAAAATAATAAAAAATAAATCTTTAAATGTTCTCCATTGGAATCTTGGGTGTCTCCTGCCTTCATGTACCCAAATCAATCTGCTTCTTTGACAGCTCATGTCAAACAGGCAATGGCTTGAGGAAGAGAAAGGGTTGATCCATATAGGTTGATATGTGAAGGGGCAAAACAGTAAAGAGAATCATCATATTTTGTTGCCTTATCTCTCATTGTGGGTCTGTAAGTAGGCAGCCACCTTTAACTGGTGACAGAATGAGAGGGAAACCTTAAGTCAGGAAGTATTAACACACCTGTGTGAGGTAAGCACTGGGACTCATTCCAAAAACAACCACAAAGGCTTTTTCAAGAAACACAGAGATGCTGAGACGCTGAGGCACCTCCGAGACAGGCCGTGAACTACAAGGTGAAATCCACTCTAAGCCGTGCCTGCTCAAACTAAGACTGACAGACAGTCAAGGTTCAATGGCATCAACTACTTTCAAGCAAGAAACATGAAAAATTCAGGGAATCTGAGAACACAGGGCATGCAAAACATTTTGCCATTTTCATTAAAAACATCGTGTCAACTTGGAAATGCTTACAAATGTAGAAAAGCCACATTTGGGGGCTCACAGGTCACAGTTGTAAAGAAATCTATTCACTGCAGTGAAATAACCACCTTTCTATGTGCACACTTAACTTTACTGGGTCTCAGTTTCTTTCTATGAAATCACAGCTGTTGTACATGGTTTTACCTTTTTCACATATAATATTGAATTTAGTTTTCATAAGCCCTTGAGAGGTGTGTATTATTGTCCTTAACTGAGAGGTAAAATCAAAGCTCTGAGAGGTTAAGTTACTTATTTCAAGTCCCATAAACTGCCGTGGGTGCAGCAGCCTCACTATTTCCTTCTGCGTATGAAAACAAGACAGAATGAGTGACAAGGAAAATTATCCTCCTGGGATACATTTTCGAAAGGACCATTTAAACAGAGAAAGGAGCCAAAATTGTGTGTAGAGTTATTTTAGAACAGGACACAGGTTCTCAATTCAGGAAAGAAACTGATCTTTTGTAAAGCCATGTAGCCTATTTGAGGCACATTTTGGGGGGTGGAGGGGTGGGGGTGGGGGGATTTGCAAACATTAAAAAAATTTGTTTTTCCTTGGAAAGCCAAGATGAAACATTTTCAGAGGACAGTGTTGGTTCCCTGAGTTACAGAGGGTGTCTATACTTAGTCTACAGCTCCATAAATATTAATGAAGGGGCCAGATAACAGATGATAATGGCAGTGGTTCTGGGCTAGTTCTCATGCCTTATGTTTGCACCCAGGCGGTCTGGCTATGATTTCATGTTTAAAGAGCTGAGCTTCATCATACAGTATATCAAGCTCAGTGATGTATGTCTTCCTGCTACTGAACAATGAACTCTATGCAAACTCATAGCTAGACAGACACACACACACACACACACACA